>JZKD02S1397064.1:490984-502934 GCA_000966675.3 Picea glauca
CAATCAGAGATGGATGGGAAACTAGACCAACTTAGTCTTATCCATCACCTCCCAATATTTATTCGGGAAAATGTTCACATTGGATCCTAGATCCAACATGACTCAATCCATGTCATAGTCACCAAACTCTATCATCATCTTAAATTATCAGCTAGTGTGATTTTTTTTTTTGACTTAACATACATCCTTTTCTAGTAGTGGAGTGGATATGGTAGCCTCCACTACTTTTTTTTTCATGCAAGTAGCTAACATCTAAGTTAACTTATTTGTAGAATTAAGATCATTTAGCAAGTACAAAAAATAGTGCAAGAATGAACTTACTTTGCATTCAAATTCTTCCTTGCGACAAAGTTCATGTAAGACTTTTGCACACAATGTCCATTGCAACTCCTCCTAGCATTGTTATTTGTATGATTTATACTCAACCTGTTGCAACTCAGTTTGTCTGTGAGCTTCCTCTATTGATATTTGTGTTGTGCACTGTATTTATTCGCACACACGATCATCCTCTAAGGATCTTTGTGTCACACGCTGAAATTCCTCACATGTGCAAGCTTTGTCTAGTGACCTCTACATCACTTGTTGTACCTATTTGCAGATCCAAGCCTCCTCTACTGACCTTCATTTCACCCTCTACACTTTCTTTCAAATCCATTCCTCCTGAATTGACTTCTAAGTCACACATTTCAGATCCTATCATTCTCTTTCTTCTTCCATTGATGTCTTCACATAACGTAGAAAATTCATTTGTTGAGAAACATCAAACTTTGGATGGGGATGAGGTGACCTCCTTATTTTTCCATCTTGATTTCGACCTGATCCTTCACCCTACTCAAAGTCTACACCTATTTTTTCCCCTACATGGGTTACTACCCATACATCAGCCTCCTCATTCGTCTTCTTGTTATTATGCAAATTGGCATGCACCATGTTACAATTGGTCTTCTTGTCCTCCCACTTCTTCAATAAGTTGGTACAATCTCCAGTGACATTCTCAAGTCTATATAAATATGCACATAACACACACGGTTTGGTACACAATTGTTCTACATGACCAATCCACAATTAAAACATGTGGGGAGTCTACCTGCCCCTTCTCCATATCCATGAACGTGACCATGCTCATATACACCTTGGGGACATCCTTGGTATCTTCCTCTTTCTACACCACCACGATTACCAACGTTATGCTCCTTCTATACCTGAAATGCATAGCAAGTATTATATTGCATTAACTAGAGTGAGAGGAAACTACTGAAATCATGATTGGAATATTTACATAACTTGTAGAATGGAGTTTGAATCATTGTCTAGTATTTATACAAGGTGGGATAGTGGCGTGCGACATGGACCCATTTTTTACATATCTTGCACCATTCAAACTGACCATATATAAATGGACTTGGCAGGCCTTTAGCCACATAATTTGGAAGGACAAGGCACTCGTCTTGAGGATTCCCTTTAGAGTGACATGTAGTACACCATACTTTCTCACACATGACTTTAGTATTTTCCATATCTTGTCACTACATCATTAGTTTGTCTAGTTGTGAATGAACCTATTCCAACCCAATCGATGTCTCTATGGCTCCAAGTGTAGCTTCCAAGAACATCATCATTTCAACTTCCTTTTCCTGAGTCATCACCTTTTTCTAGGTGAGCGAGACTCGTATATGGGGGATTAACCCCATAATGAACCAATCCATATGTTTCTCATCCTAGATATGCAATGTTTTCCTATCCAACAAGTTTTAAAAACATTGTTCATAGTCCCAAACAATTTCTCCTTGCTTATGTTTGATTTCCTTTATTTTTTTAATCCATTGTTATTCTAAATTAGGCTTTTGAAACTCTGTAAATATATCCTACTTAATATTGGCCAGGGACCTTTCCTATCCAGTTGGTGCAGTATACTTATACTTCATGTACCACTTTAATTTTGTCCGTAGACATGGTCTCTAGTTGTGTGATTTTAGTTTCTTCATCTATAATCAATTTTACAGACTAGATTTCTTCATAGGTAAACCAATGTTTTTTTTCATTATCCCTACCCATTCCTTGGAACCTCGGTAGTCTTAGTGTACTATCTTGATTCTCCATCTTCAAACTTTATCTATTTCCACTTATCTCACTATTAGGGTCTTGACTTTTCTACACCACTATTTCTTGAGGTAAAGTATTGTTGACTTCACCTTCTTCTTCACTCATAACTTCACTTATATCTTCTTCTTCTCTTTCTTCTACTCCAATCTCTTCACTATCTGTTGTGTTTTCTTCATGATTAAAAATGTGCAAGGGGGGTGGTACAAAGGGGGAATAAGTCCATATGCTTATGAAACTTCTCATGAGGTGACCCAAGGAGTATCTAATTGTAGACATGCAAGACCATCTATTATTTTCGATTGTTCTCCTCCACAACTAGGGGAGCCTCTATCTTCCTCTTCTTTTGGTGCATCAACACTCTGCACCCTACCTTCTTGTCCTAAATCTGCACCAAAAATTTTCTCTCTGTCTCTTGGGATTCTCTACGCACTAAAAATCCATGCTTTGTCTCTCACTATTATCTACACACTACCACTTTCCATGCAATCACCCTCTCCAAAGAGTGCACTACTACTCTGCGTGCCATCTTGTCTTCTTATTAGTACACCACTACTCTACACTTCATCTTCTTCTAAGGTTGTGGCACTCCATAATAGCTAAGGAGTGTTGAATTCGTCACCTAGGTCCATACTAGTCTCACTACTTGTATCCCTACTGGATTCCATCTCTTCTATCCCACGCCTCTTTTTGGGCCTATCCTCTTCTATGCTCCATTCTAGCACAACATGCTCTCCCACACTACCACCTGTTGTGGTTTCTTTTCTCTTCGTCTTGGACCTAACCCCTCGTCACATGCCCCTGGCTAGTTCTTTTCCACCTCTCTCTTCCACTATTTTTCTTATCTCATTTATGCTTGTGCATCTCTCACCTCTTTCTCTCCTTTTCTCTGCTAGGTCCATTCCATACCTCACCTCATCTCAACAATTTATGTATCCTCCTAAATAGACCCATTCTCTCCCTTTTTCGACTTTCACCCATCTTTATAAACACCCCCCATTCCCCACTAGGGGATATTACTTAGACATTTGATCGGGATCCATGCACATCATCCCCTTCTCAAAAAACAACATTTTTATCCAAAGTGGAATTTTTTCTTCTCAGTCCTTTTGTGAACTTTCTTTCAGCCCCATTCAATGAGTCAGTGTATTCCACAACGAATTCAATAATGTAGCCTTATTTTAATCAAGAAAACCATAAGGAGATATCCTGATTCCACTTTTTATCCAACATTTTTAGTTCTTCAATCTTCACTTGATCCCAAGCCACTGAATCCAACCACCACACTAGAGAATTTGTAGCAACTTGTCTTTTTAGCCATTCATGCAATGAACAAGGAAATTCGACAAAGAAAAGTTGATTCACATCAGAGTAAAGATACATATCTTCTGATTTCTTTGTGTTCACTCTGAAACCTTGAGTCTCTTGTAGGGAAAACTCATGTTCTTTTTCCTCTACCCAGTCTTGAATTTCCTTCTTAGTGGGATGCCACATCATTTCTTTCGTTCATCATTCCTGACAAGACTTTAATGTCCCAAAAACATAACAATGTTTTCGGTGTTTTGGTGCATAATGGACAAAACTTGTTTTGGAACATACTTTATGTCATTCCTCATGCATTTCCTTATGTGCACAAAAAACTATGGAATTACCATGTGCAAAATTTTGTTTGTGCGCACATGAAAAACTAAAACCAAAAATTTGGGTGCTAACACATATGACTATCTAATTGGTATGGATTGGTTGGAAAAACACCATGTTTTTCTATATTGTTACAACATGACAATAAATTGTCTTGGTGAGAAATGAAAACAAGTAAAGATTCAATGCATTCCAAGATTTGTAGCTATTAGAGAGATGTCAACCATGCAATTGAAAAATAGTTTTAGGAAGGGATGTCAAATTTTTGCATCCCATATGGAAGAGGAATCTAGATATAAAGTGGAAAGTATTGAAGACCATCGAGTCTTAATGGATTTTCAAGATGTTTTTGAGGAAATCCTATGATTTTCACCCAAGAGGGGCATTTATTTCTCTATTGATTTGGTGCCACAAGCTACCCAAGTGTACAATACATATTAGAGAATGGGCTCACCATAATTGAAGAGTTGCATATGCATCTTGAATAACTTTTGAAGAAAGGGTATATATTTCCAAGTGTTTCATCTTGGGGAGCCCCGGTTCTTTATTTGAAGAAGAAAAATGGGACCTTAATACTATGTATTGGTTTCATAAAGATGAATAAGGTCACTATAAATAACAAATATCCTCTACCAAGGATTGATCATCTGTTTGACTAGCTAAAAGGCACAAAAATCATTTATCAATATTGACTTGAGGTCGAGTTATCATTAAGTGAGGATAAGGAAGAACATATCAACAAGATAACATTTAGAACAAGATATGGGAATTATGAATTCACGATAGTTCCATTTGGACTATCAAATTCCCTAATTTTTTTATGTGTCTGATGAATGGAGTGTTAGGGGAGTCGTTGGACAAGTTTGTGATTGTTTTCATAGATGATATTATCATCTACTCTAAGTTTGAGGAGGAGCATGAGAAGCATTTAAGAATGGTGCTAATGGGTTTAAGGGATATTAAATTGTATGCAAAGTTAAGTAAGTGCATATTTTATCAAAAAAATATTCATTACTTGGGGCATATTATTTCTGTAGATGGGACAACAGTTGATCGTAAGAAGAGAGAGGCCATTAGAGGATGAACATTGCCAAAAAATGTGATAGAGTTCATATAATTTATGGATGTTGTAGGTTATTACCAAATCACTTATTTGCAAAAGAAGGGAGTGAAATTTGAGTGGACTTCCAAGTGTGAAGAATGTTTCTAGTAGTTGAAAGATATTTTAACAAGTGCACCAATATTAAATATTTAAAATCTAGATGAATACTTTGTGGTGTGCATAGATGCATGCAAGGAAGGGATCAATGGAGTCCTCAGTCAAAAATTTCATGTAGTATGCTATGAGTCCTATAAATTAGAAGAGCATGAGACAAATTATGTTGCACATGATCTAGATTTGGCATCCATTGTACATGCATTAAAAAATGTGGATACTTTACCTCATGGGGATAATATTTTAGCTTAGGATAGACCATTTTGGTTTGAAACACTTATTTGAACAACCAACATTAAATGTCAGGAAAACTAAATGGTTGGAATTTAGTAGTGAGTATGACGTTGGAATTAAACATATAAAAGGAAATTAAAACTGGGTGCTTGATGCACTTAGCAGAAGGGCTCATGAGATGTAGGTTTCATCCATTAGCATGTACAAGAAATATTTAGAAGATAAAATTCTTGAAGATACAAATTTATATCTACATTATTTACAAATAAAAGAAAACTTACAATAAAGGAATTTACAACACAAATTTTAAAATTATGAATTGAAGGAAGATGGAATCCTCTTATATAGAGTCAAGGTGTATGTGTTGAATTCCATGGAGCTAAAAATATAGTGCTGAGAGAAATGCACAATGTGCTATATTGTAGGCACCCACAATATCAAAAATCCATTACAGTTGTAAGGATCCAATACTTTTGGCCAGGAATGAAGAAATAAATGGCCAACTACATAGCACGATGTCTATAGTGTCAGAAGGTAAAGACAAAGCACATGCATCTAGTAGGACTGCTACAACCATTTCCCATTCTAAAATGGAAGTGGGAACTAGTAACCATACATTTTATTGCAAATCTTCCTAGAACACTAAAACAACATGATTCCATCATGGTTGTGGTGGACAAATTGGGTAAAGAAACACATTTTATTTCTGTGAAGACAATACACAAGGAAGCAAACACTGTTGAAATCTACATGAAGGATGTCACCAAGATACATGGATTGTTGGTTGTGGAGCCTAATTATCTTCCTAATTCATAAGTTTTTTTTCAACCGTGTTTCGACCCCATTACCTAACATGGGTGCGTGAGGGGGATTTCCCCCCTACTTCTATCACTAGGGGATCCTAGGGAAAAATTTTCTTGAAAAATATTGTAATTTCATAGTCAATCTGGAAATTTCATTATAAGGTCACAAATTTGATAGTATAAGTTATGTTAGGTGTTTTTTCTGTAGAAGGAAACCCTCTTTTATGTTTGAGGGAATTATATTGTGGATTTGTGAGCGAGATAGTATTGTATTTCGAGAGAGGATACTCTGTGAGAAATAAGAGGAAATTACATCAAGTATGTTGTATGTTGTATTCCTTCATTTTATAGATAATAATAAAGGAAGGAATTGACAATTTCTCTGGTGGAAATAACCCACATGGGGTGAACCATGTATATCTATGTCTCTGTATTGTATTTTTATCTTTCATGTTTTATTTCTGCATTTTTTTTAGTTAATTGCTCTGTGATCATGCTTTTATAACAACTAGTATCAGAGTGAAAGGCAACTAGTAGGAAAAGAGGGTTCCTAGTTTGAGTGGGAGAAATGGTGGAGGATGGAAAGTTTAATGTCGAGAAATGACCAAAACTATCAGTTATGGAAGATGCAGATGGAAGATTATTTATATAAGAAGGATATTTACTTACCGTTGGGAGAAAAATAAAAGCAGTCGATGAGTATGAAGGACAAAGAATGGTATATTCTTGATATAAAGGAATTGGGAACATGTTGATGGGTCTAAAATTGCCCAAAAATAGTAAGGTGTTCTCCACGATAAGAAGTTCGAATTAGAACCCTCACCATTTGGAATAGGGAACCTATATAGATTCTGGATCGTCAACCATTGTTGGTTTGGTTCTACCATTTGTATCTCGATCCACCGATGAGGGTGAGTGATGGATTTTTATGCAAATTAAATATGTAGATGAAGACTATGTAAATGCAGGAATCTAATCTAATTATAATCTAGACTATCCTAGCTAGGAGTGAACTATATTAACTGAATTATTTGTAATGAAAGTAAACTATGCATAAACCATAATCAAATAGCTATCATCAAGGTGCACAGTTAGAAACACATGCATACAAGTCTATAACTAGAATAAAGAAATTCATGTTTCTACATACATTCACAACTCATTCACTCAAGAAATGTAATGTAAGAAAGAGTAACAAAACTGCAAGAATACATATATTGCATCATAACAGTACATAAACAAACATGCTCTTACAACCCATGTGAACAAAAATCTTTCTTCTTGAAATTGTTTGCAGTAAAACAATGACATATGTGAGTCCTTCAGGAAAACTCTCCAATTTTAGTTGACATTGTATTCCCAAAGTAGTTCATAAGTGTACAATGTTTGAAGAGACAAAATACTTTTCTTTCGGTACAATTTTAGTTTTTAATGAGGTTCAATGTCACCGTTGTCCTTCCTCCTTCCTTCGTGAAATTTATCCTTCCAATGTTTGTCTTGTTCCATTTGTAATGTTGAGTAACAAATACAATGGTTACACTTCGAATTTTTTCTCTAGCATGGGTGGGCCATCATGGATTTTGGCTATAATGGCTCTCACCCATAGTAATGACTAGTTTGGACATCGAAAAATCTTGGTTGTCCAAGTTTGATAATCGATCATCATGGGGCTCAGGACTCCTCTTTAGCGATTTGATTCAAACTCCTTTCACTACTTCCTACTGGTATGACAATTGATGTTGACCTTAATGCTTTATTATCCTTGGATGTAGATCACACTGTAAGGATGTTGAGTACATCTCATCTCAACATCAATACCTGACACCATTGTAGATGAGTGGTATAAGAAAGATACTTATTAAAACAAACATTTGAACCCATAAAAATGAAATATAAGTAATCAAGACTTCATATAAACTTCCTTAAGTTCGATTCATGATTCCCCTGCTCGTGGTTGAGGTGTGGCGTTATCCAAGGATGTTAACAAGGTTTCATATCTTAATACAAAAATAAGTATATCATATGTTAGTAATTTGTCAAGTCATATAACTAGGAAGTTGTAGATATCAAAAACACCTTTCCAACAATATAATGAACGTGTGAAATGAACACTTGAGTCAAAATTTATGGTTGTTTTATGAAAGGATTTTTTTTAGGTTTCGGGGGAGTTAATACTAACTCCTCCAACTTTCCATCGTTGGATTTAATACTACATCATCTGAATTTCCATTGGAGGAGTTTGCCATAAATCCTCTGACTTTCCATCAAAGTATTTTGAACGAAGTCCTCCAATATCTATCAGAGGAGTTTGAACTAACTCCTCCGATATGAATCAGAAGAGTTTGAACAAACTTTTCCGATATGTATAAGAGGAGATTGAAATAACTCCTCCGCTTTGTAATTGAGGAATTGATGGGAAATCCTCCAAGATTTTGGAGGATTTGAAGGGAAATATTTTGAGTCACTTTATAGGAGTTTAAAGGAACTTCTCCTTCTTGGGAAAGAAAAGTTGGAAACGTTTCTAAGTGTCATGTTGGAAAGAGACAATGAGAGCTTGAGTTTGAAATCCCATAACTTCCTCATATAATGCCTGATTGAGTTGTCATTTTTGCGACACATTGAGCACATAGAGATGATTATATCAATATAACTAAACCTGTTGTTCAATAATTTTAATGGATATATGTTTAATGATGGGAATGCTTATCAAGGCTTGCTTGGAGGGAAATACTTGGCAATCATTTTGGCACTTATTGAACTTGAATTTCAATTTCTTCATTTTCATTGGGATATTACTTGCATAATATATAAAATATGCCTATTTGGGTGGTGAGAAACAGACTTTGAATAATACCCATAATTTGTGTTGAAAGGTGTTTTCAATGGAAGTATGTACCTTGTTCTTTCTATTACTTCGCCTGAATTTGGTTCTGTCAATTCCTAAGTCATATGTGATGTGTAGGATACTATATCATACATTCAAATCGAGGTAATATGTTGGGGGAATATAAATATAAATCCATCAAAAAAACCAACTGAAGTTCAGTGCTTAACATGGTTTCAGAGCCCAGGTGATCGATTTTCCTTTAAGATGCATTTTCGAGCTAGCGCAAGACCTACATATGCTTCATTTAAGCTATATGAATATATATCACACCTTCATGATCATGGTTAGTCATAGAATCAAGAGGCACAAATCCAAAAGGTTAATGTGGTACGTGAATGAAAGCTATTGGCAACACAAACAAACTTGATTACAAATTATGTCATGAAGAAAGTTAGGCGTGGTAGGTATTAGTCATCATTTATCCACTTAGGTGCAGAGATCGTAGTCTCCAAAAATTATAGGAGATCGATTGATAGTGTAGAATGAAGGACCTGAGCTGGGAGGGGGATGATATGGGCCAGGATGAACTAGTCAGTGTTGGCGAGAGGGAGAAGGTCATCATCGATGTTCTTGACAATGATGAGGGATTGGCATCCTTCTGTTGATGCATTTGCAACATGAGATGGAAACTTGTCAATGGGTAGTGTGTTTGGGATGAAGAGGTGAATGTAACACCCTATTTCCCCCTGTTTGTGAAAATAACTAGACTGGCCAAGAACTGTGGCAAACTCATAAATGTGAATATGTGATGTAAATGGACCTTATGGAAAAGGTCAATAAATGTGAATAACATTATGAATTTATATTGTAGGACTGTTTAGAGGGGATGTGCAGAAAAAGAGACCACGATGGCAGTGAAAGGAACCTGGAAAGGTGGTGTTAACTTTCATCGAGAATTAATACCATATTTGGACTCCACTGGCCCGAAGAACCAAAAGCGGCTCACTGGCCCTGAATTAAATGTCTCGCAGGCTGGTAGGTAGATGGTTTAATGAGGGATGGTAGGTGAACCTCCCATCCATAGAGTCGTCAGGCTTGATTAGCGCGAGGGTAATCGCGCCACACGTAACCTCGCAAGAGGATAAGGCGTGGGGTAGACGCGATTGGGGGCAGACACGAGGGGAGAATTATGGCAATACGTAGAGTGAGTGATAGCAAAGAGGAAGGAGAGTAACCTTCGCTCCTCATCACTGGCGGATAGAGACGCAGTTTCACAGCATCGTGGTCTCAGATCGGGGGTGGCTAGTGTTAAATCTATTGGGAGTCGCTAAGCCTATGGTTGGGTGGAAACAAGCACCCCTATTAGCAGTTGCATAACCCCTGATGTTATTTCTGATAAGTGTTTTTCCTTTAGCATATTGAAATATATGTATATGTTCATTCTGATGATTATGCCCATAAGTTGTGAAACTGTGAATGATTTCATTATAAGAATGTCTATATGGTATTTTGATTAGTACTAGTAGTTGTATATTTGTATGGAAGGACTATGTATGGCTTATGTCCTCATGAATTGTTATTTACATGCGTACCGATCTAACTTAGACTTCACGTCTGGTTCTCGGGAGGATGACCTCCTTACCTATCTCAGGTAGTATCCTGAGTGAATCTCCCCATAGAGATACCCTCCTTCAAAAGCCCATCAAGAACCTGGAAGGAGGACATGAGGGCGCAAGGCCCTAAGAAATCCCTAATAGTAACGAATCGATGGACGAGATTTCATCAAGAAATCTGTGGTCACTCATGACCATTAGATTTGGTAAGAGGAAACTGGAAAGTTAAGTGCCTTAATCCTGATAGGTATTAATCGACGTACAAGGATCCATCGGGAAATCTACGGTCACACACGACCGTTAGATTAGTAGGAGAAAGTAGGGCGTTAAATGACTTACCACTTTGTTTTCCTGTATCTTCGTGGGTAGTGAATATTTAGGACCGTGGATCCCCAAAGTCCATGAGAGTATCTGGGCCGTGGATCTTTCCATGTTTAGGAATTCATGGGAGATCCCACAAGTTAGGAATCTGTCTGAGCCATCAGATTTTGGCTGAAAAACCCGAAAGCCGTTGGATCTGTCAGAAGACACCTGAGCGTTAACACCCTAGTGGATCGGGACTTTCCAATGTGGAAACCTCGAAATAGATTTGAGTCATCTGATTGACAGAAGCCACGTGTCGCGAGATCTCCCATTTCGGGAAATCAGGAATCGCGGAATCGGGATTCCTGTTGACAAGAGTTTGGGATTTTCCAATGTGGAAACCCCGGGATAGATTTGAGTTGTCCGATTGACGGAGGCCATGTGTTGCGAGATCTCCTATTTCAGGAAATCGAGAATTGTGGAATCAGGATTCTCGTTAACAAGAGTTCAGGATTTTCCAATGTGGAAACCCCAGGATAGATTTGAGCCATCCAATTGACGGATGCCACGTGCCGTGAGATCTCCCATTCCGGGAAATCAGGAATCTCGTTATCGGGATTCCCGTTGACAAGAGTTCGGGATTTTCCAATGTGGAAACCCCGGGATAGATTTGAGCCATCCGATTGATGGAGGCCACGTGTCACGAGATCTCCCATTTCGGGAAATCGGGAATTGCGGAATCTGGATTCCCGTTGACAAGAGTTCGGGATTTTCCAATGTGGAAACCCCGGGATAGATTTGAGCCATCCAATTGATGAGGGTCACGTGTCGCGAGATATCCCATTTCGGGAAATCGAGAATCGCGAGATCGGGAATCCTGGCGACAAGGGATCGAGACTTTCCTAGGTGGAAATCCCGGAGCAGTTGTGGACCGTCCGATTTAAGGAGGTGACATGTTGAGAGATTACCCGTTTCGGGAAATTGGGGATTGGGGATTCGGGAATTCCATTGACAAAAACCCAGGCTCTTGCCTTGACAAATCCCAACCCATAATGACGAGACGATAGAAGGTGGCTAAGTCCCGATGGATGGACAAGATTCCTTCGGGAGATCTCAGGGGTTGTAACGACCGTCAGATGTGAGGAAGAGATGTCAGTTTTACGTTGGAGCGCGAATGCGCATTAGGGTAAGTAGCAAGAAGATATGGATGGCC
>JZKD02S1397064.1:521586-549696 GCA_000966675.3 Picea glauca
CCAGTTAACGAGCAGTCAATTTCGCGTGTCAACAAATGGCGCTAGAAGGAGAGACTGAAAATTATTAATGGCATGAAGTGGTCGTAAGACTCCTACACCACCTACCTGCTCACCTATAGTGACTAGAAGTCATTTAGACAACAACACTGTCCCTCAAATAGCAACCACATCAAACAATGATCTACGGATCACGGTTGAACTAGTAACTCCAAATCGCATGGGTGGTGACATACAAGAGATTGTTCGCCAATCTCTCATAAGAACGCACAGTGCCTTTGCCCGTATAAGACAACCAAACCGACCTTTGGACCAACCATTAGACTTCTCTGATATCAGAGAACAACTTGGAGGCACTAACCTTACTTTAAACCCTACAGATCCAATCCTCACTCCTGCAACAGGAGGATCTGATATACCACCATCACCACCTCCTTCATCTCCTTCTTCTTCTGGAGAAGAATCCTCTGACGAAGGTAGTTCCTCATCCCAGCCTTCAACACCACCCACACCTATGGCCAACCAGAACAATCCCGCCAAACCCTGGCTTGACCAAGATGCAGTGGCCATACCTGGGCCTCAGCATCCCTTACCCAAACACCCGGAGAAATGGCTCCCTAAATTTGACCTGGACTCTAAACAGATCGCCGAAGATCACATCAAAAATTTTATGTTAGCCATTAGACTCTGTAGTGTCGATCACGAAGACATAGTCTATAGATTGTTTCCCTACACCTTTGAGGTCAACGCCTCTACTTGGAACTTTTCCCAACAACCCCACACCATCGTGTCATGGGAGAAGTTTGAATCCTGTTTTCTTGATAGATTCAGAGATGACAAGTCTCTTGAATTTCTAGTCATGGAGCTTTCTAGTTTAAGAATGAACCCCAAAGAGAATATCAAAGACTTTAATCAAAGGTTCTTGACACTAAAGAACCGAATCCCTACAGATTCGATGCCTGTCGAGAATCTCATTATAGCATATTATATGAAAGCCTTACATGAAAGCATAGCCATTTGGGTGAAGAGATCCAAGAAAACCACATTGTTAGAAGCCTTCAAAGAGGCCAGTCAAATCAAGAAAGACATCCTCAGCTTAAAAGACACTACTAGCAATGAAACATAGACTAGTTCATCTTCCAAAAAGAAAATCAAAATCCTCCCTAGACCTTCCCAAAACAAAGTCCAACCTGAAAGCTCAGATTTAGAAAACTTACAGAAAGTCATTCAAAAAGTGTCCAATCAAGTTATAGATTTGAAAAGGACGGCTGAAGAAGCTTCTTCGAGCAAAGGGCCTTACAAACCCCCTTTTAGGAAGCCTTTTCCCACCAACTGACCTAATTCAAATGCTGAAGGCATAAATCTAGAAAGCCTGCAATTCGCTATTCAAACGATTCTAGAAGCACGGGATAACTTGATGCCTCCTGAGATCCTTGAAGAAGTAGCTAAACAAGAGATAGTAGAAGAAGATGAATCCTCTCCGAACATTTTTGGACATTTTTCAGATAGTATTTTTCAAGCTAATTTCAAAACAGTGCATCCTTACAATACTAGGAGTAAGACAACAAACAAGCCTTCTTCTGAAATCACTACAACTTTGCCTCCAAAACAGTCTAAATCAACTGAGACTAAACATAATTCAGTAAACCCAAGCTTAGATTATGATTTGGTTGAAGATCTAAAAAAGCTTAGGGCTAATATTTATGTTTATGAATTATTAAAATTCCCTTTTCTTCTGCAAAAAATGCTACAAAATATTGTAGAGAACAACAAAAATGGCAATCCAAGCAGTAACAAAGGTGTTCAGAACAACCCCAGAGTTCCTCATAAGGCCTCTTCCAAAACTACTTCTAATCCTCACGAAAAAAGAGACCTTCCTTTAAATAATGTAACAAATGTAGATAAATTAGTTTTAGAGGCCGCGAGTAAAAGGCGACAAGCTTCCACCATTAGTACTCGCAGAAATGTCCCTCCATTTTTGTTAACTTTTGAAATTTTCAATAGGAATGTGCATAACTGCATGGTAGATTCAGGAGCATCATCTAACATAATGCCTTGGTCTGTTTGTCAAAAGATTAATGCCGAAGATCAACCATCCACCTTGAAGATCATCCAACTTGATCGAACTAGTGTTAAAGTTATGGGCGAATTGAGAAATGTGCTTATAAGATTGTCGTCTAACCCTAAAGTTCATCAAGTGATTGATATTATTGTTGTAGATATCCTAGAATTTTATGGTTTTTTTTTAATCAGAGATTGGTCAGAATAGCTACACAACTATTTTGCCACGGATTGGTCTCACTTGTGGGTACCCGAAAATGGAAATCCCAATAGAATCAAGGTAAATCGTGAACATTGCCTAAAGTTCACGGTGATGAATTTAAATGATCCCAATGAACCATTCACTCCTTCTGTCAATTCACCTTAAATACAAGGGATGGATACTTTTTTCGGGAATTTCATGGCCGGAACTTCCACTATCACTAACCCGCAACATCAGTCTGAAATTTTGACATATATGCAGCCAACAACTTTTTCCCAGTGGTCACATGCAACCGACAACAATCAAATATGGTCTCTTTACTTTGACGGGTCAAAATCCAAGGAAGGAGCTAGTGCAGGCTGCGTGATCATCAATCCAGCAGGTAACAAGACCCTGATTGTGTGAAGGTTAGAATTTGAATGTACAAACAACACAGCAGAATATGAGGCACTATTGCAAGGCCTCAGAAAAGCATTAGACATGAACATTCAAAATTTGACTGTCTTTGGTGATTCAGAAATCGTGTTTAGAAAGGTAAAAAATTCTATCCAATGTTTATCTCCACACCTTAAAAGCTACCAATCTGAGGTATGGAATTTGATGAATAAGTTTGTTGCATTTAACATAAATTCTATTCCTAGATTGAATAATTTGGAAGATGATTTGTTAGCTAACGTAGCTTTGAAACTTTTCCCTGCAGAAGGCTTATCTCCGAAGGCATTCTCTGTCGAACTGTTGTTCAGACCGTCCATCCTAGACAACATCACGAATTGGAGAGTCCTCAATGACGATCAACAGATTATAAGTTTCCTGCATATGGAAGAAACTTTCTAGGGCACGGTGATCGACAAAGGTACTCATGATGAAAATATTCATGACTTTATGGTAATACCAGATCCAAGATCTCCTGAATTCTCATCAGATATGGTAAATTCTATCCATAAATCTTTAGTTATATTAGAAAAAAATTACGATCTTCACGACAAGTTCAAAAAATTAGTGAACTGTAAAACGAATAGTTCCTCTTTGATGCATGAAAAAGTAAACTTGGGAACTAAAGACAACCCACAGTGTATTAATTTAGGGGTGGCGTGTTCTGAACAAGAAAAAACAACATTTATTAAATTGTTTAAGGAATTCAAAGAAGTTTTTTCTTGGACGTACGATGACCTAAAAACCTTTGATACTAACATCATGCAACACGTTATTCCTATGAAACCCCAAACCCAACCTTTTCAACAAAAGTTAAGGAAAATGCACCTGAAACTCGAACCAACCGTCAAGAAGGAATTAAATAAACTCCTAAACGCTAAGATAATCTTCCCAGTTAGGCACACACAATGGGTCTCTAATATTGTCCCTGTCTGGAAGAAGAGTGGTGAAATCCGACTATGTGTCGATTTCTGAAATCTTCATCGAGCGTCTGATAAAGACAACTACCCTGTCCCTCCCATGGAACAGATCCTTCAACAAGTATCTGGTTCTGAAATATTATCCTTATTGGATGGTTTTTCAGGGTATAACCAAGTCCTGATGTCCCCTCCAAACCAACTTAAAACCACCTTCCACACTCCATGGGGCACCTACGCTTATAGGAAGATGCCCTTTGGACTCATAAATGTCGGTGCCACTTTCTAGAGAGTGATGGAAATCTCTTTCTGAGGCTTAATCAATCAATCTGTCCTAGTTTACTTGGATGACGTTACTGTCTTCTTGAAAAACAAAGAAGATCATCTAGATCATTTAAGATCCGTTCTACAACAATGTCATAAGTACGGCATTTCCTTGAATCCTAAAAAATCTATCTTCGCAGTAGAACAAGGTAAACTCTTAGGATTTATTGTATCAAGCGAAGGGATTATTATCGGCCCTGAAAGAACTCAAGTCATTTCTAAACTCCCCCCTCCCTCGTCAAAAAATTCTATGCAATCTTTCTTAGGTCAGATAAACTTTGTTAGGAGATTCGTCCCTAGCTTTTCAGAAATGGTGAGACCATTACAAAACCTAATAAAAAAGGATGTACAATACCATTGGGGACCTTTAGAAAACCAGGCTTTTAATTCAATAAGAAAGGCCATAATAAACACTCCTTCTCTAATGAGCCCCGACTTTTTGCAATACTTCACCCTCTACACGTTCGCTTCTGACCGTTCTTACGGCGCTGTCCTAACTTAAAAGAACGTTGAAAACAATGAAGTTCCAATTGCCTTTATGAGCTCAGCCTTCAAAGGGGAAGAACTTAATTACCCAGCAGTAGATCAAGAAGCCTATGCTATTTTCAAAGCAGTAAATCACTTCCAATCTTATCTTTTGAAATCTAGGATGAAAATCATTGTCCCTTACCCAGCTATCAGAAATTTGTTAGTACATAAAGAACTAGGCGAAAAAAGGGCAAACTGGGTCACATCCTTGCAAGAGTTTGACATAGAAATCAGCCTAGCACAAATAGTAAGAGGTCAAGGGTTATGCAAGCTAGTCATTGATTCAGCTGCAGGACAACAAGAGGAAAATGATATGTTGAACCAAGGACAGATCTATCAAAATCAAATCTGTTGTGCACAAAACCTTGTTAATCCATGGTATGATGGTATAAAATTTTGTCTTGAACATGGATCAACTCCCTGTCACCTGGATCCCACAAAAAGAAGAGCACTAAGATTAAAATAGGCTTCTTTTCAGTTGATTAATGGTATTTTGTTTCGTCAAAATTTTGATGGAGTACTAATGCGTTGTCTTGAGAAAGATGAAGCAGAAAAGGTCTTATTGGAATTACATGCAGGAGAAGCTGGTGGGCATTTTGGTGGAGATACCACTACCCATAAAGTATTAAGAGTAGGTTACTACTGGCCTACACCTTTTAAATATGCTCATGCTTTGTGTCACAAGTGTGTAATTTGTCAAAAAGCATCTAGATGGATACAGAAACCAGCCTTCCCTCTGCAACTAGTTTCAGTAGACTCCTCTTTTTAGCAGTGGGGTCTAGATATTATAGGCCCAATAAATACGCCATCCTCACAGCTGCATAAGTATATCATAACAACCATAGATTACTTCACCAAGTGGTCTGAGGCTGCCCCATTAAAAGCTATAAATACCAGTCAGGTAATATCCTTTTTGAATTCGAGTATTATTACTCGTTTTGGTATCCATGACTGCCTGGTATTTGATAATGAATCTTATTTTTAATCTCTTGAGATGAGTGATTTCACTCTAGAAAAGGTAATTAAATTAAAGTTCTATGCTAGCTATTACCCCCAAGGCAATGGGTTGGCAGAATCGACTAATAAAAGTTTGATCAAAATTATCAAGAGAACGGTCTCTGAAAACCACAAAAATTGGCATAATGCACTGTTAAACGCAATCTGGGCTGATAGAGTGACTCCTAAAATTGTTGTGGGTAACTCATCTTTCTTTCTCGTTTATGGAAGAGAGGCGATTCTGCCACCACATGTCCTCCTTCCCTCTCTACAGCTATCGCAGAAAATACAAGAAGAGGACTGTCCCCCTTTGGAGAATCGAATTAACGCTTTGTTAAAATTAGAATAAGTGAGGGCTCAAGAAAAATGGAAATTGGATCAACATCAACTCATTCTTAAAAATTGGTTTGATTCCAATTCTGCCTTTGACAAAAATTTTGAGGTAGGTGACCTTGTCCTAAAATGGGACAAACCACATGAGGGAAAAGGAGAGCATACAAAGTTTCAGAACTTGTGGCTGGGACCATTCTTAATTGCTGAGAAATTGGGTCCCAGTTCCTTCTGATTATAGAATTTAGAGGGACAGCTAGACACCTATCCGGTGAATGGCCAAGCTCTAAAAAGGTACTTCACCTGATGACACTCCCATGTACACTGTGTAAATATTTTTGTTTTTCTTTGCTGGTTTGTTTTGATTTTTCCCTTATGCTTACCAGTTTTTCTTTTTGAGACATACATGCCTGCACCATGAACTAGTTCAAACAAAGAGAAAAGAAAATTTTCCCCTCTAAAAATGACTATTGAAGGTTGTTTAATCATCAATTATGATATTTTTCTAAAGTTTGCAGCCATGTTAAAGAAAACTTGTTGTTTGAAAAGCATTTCCTGATCTCAATCTATAACTGAAGCTATTCACGATCATCCATAAAAATATCTTCTTACGTTGTCCCTGTTCCTTAAGAGAACAACTCAGAGATGTCTCCCTACCCTTGAAAGTCAGTTTTATTAACAAACTATCTCTATATCTTAATGAAGGACAGCTAAAAAGTTTCTTCAAGGTCTGTAATTTACTAAGATATGTCCAAAAACAAGGATTTTCAGCATCACCCCGCTCTATTAAATATCTTTAAAACTAAATAAACCTTCAGAGAGCTTTGGGAAGTGCTTGTAAACCTGCCGGGATACTGAACAGGTCTGCTAGCAGTGGGTGAATGCATGCATGATGCCAAGATAACTTCACCAGGGTATTGAATAGGCCTGCTAGCAGTGAATCAATGTCAGGTATATGAAAATTCTCAGATATGGAATCTTTTGACCTTAAATGTCCTTCATTCTGATCTGGAACTTCTTGGCAGGATACAGATATCAGAGTGGGTTCAATGGCATCCCTGTCAAGGCTATGGACGCCTGCTGGAAGCAACGGCCCTGTCAATAGTATTGAATATTTTAACTTTAATATCATGACTCTCTTTTGTAAAGATTGTCATCAGTTTTCATCTTTTAAAATAACAGTAATCTGAAAATGGAATGTTTTATAATTGATAATGATGTTCAGACAACTTCTTAGTTGTTTTCTATTTGAAGTTTTTTCTGATTATCCCAATCTGGACTCATTCGTTTGGCAAAGATAACTTCTTCTACCAGTGTGTCACCATTGTTGGCAGCAATAATATAATCTCTATTTTTACAAGCTGCCTACACAGGGTCTTTAAATTCTCGTTACTCGTCACAACCTTTCTCATTAAATGACACTTGTCACTTGTCACTTTCTACAAACCTACTTTTCGATTTTTGTTTTCATGACTGTAAGCATGAAAACTCATAGCTAGAATTCATACTTGATTTCATTTTTTTTTATTAAAGGGTTAATGTTCATATGGTGTATTGTCGAATTGTCATATTTTGCTATGAACATGGTTGTTTTCCTTGTTATAACCCCTTGGTATTAAAGTGCCTTGGTTACATGAGTATAAAATCTCCACTCATTTAGCATTCAATTAATGTCAATAGGGTTTTGATTTATAAAAATTTTAATGGTTCAATGTTTATTTGATACATTAATCTTTGTGATTAAGTCGTGGATATGCATACTATTGTTTTCAACTGTTCTAATCCTTATACGTACCATTATGCCAAGGTGTCTTTTCAAGTACAACATGGTATTATAGCTTTGCATGGCTTCGATCTACATGACCTCTCTCACACGCTTGGTAATTAACATTGTTGCCTACCATTTCGAGTTGTCTTTGCATTGCATTGAGGAAACTCGAGGTGATGGCTCTATGTTTTTTCTATCAAACCCTACCTCTTAATCCCATGTTTATTCCCTACTATTAGCCATGGCTCATGTGGTGAGGATTGATCCCAATGGCATCCAAACCTTGTTATCATTTGACAATGCCAGAGATGACTTAGAAAGGAACGACTGGCGTGTGTTTGTTGAAAAGTTTGAGGGTTTTAATCTAAGAGTTGCTCAAGAATTTGCGTTGACATTTGACGGTTGCAAAGAAAAAATAGGAGACATCCAGCTTGAGTTAAATGAAGAGTTTATAAGACAAGCTACCGATCTACTAGCTATGGGACATAAATGGTTCAAAAACTCAAAGGTTGAAGAGGTTCCCTAGTCATTGTTGTTCACCTCAAGGAGAATTACCAGCTGCGAGCGAGGTATGTCTGTCTCATCTTTAAAATCTAGATGGCATGATCTGCTAGCTAGTGTGAAACAATTTGTTACCTTTGAGGGGAGATATGGGTTGGTTTTCTTGTATCACTTGCGATTGCTTATGAGTTTTATCGATTCCCCCCTGAACATGCCCTATTTTATCCTTCGGAGTCTATACAAGATGGAAAAGCGATTTAAGAGGCAGAAATCTGATTCTAGTCGTTTCCACCATTGTTTAATCAAGATTATTATTATACATCAATTGAAATTAAACAATGATTGTTGGGATGCCTTTCTATTACGAAATGGTTTTGGTAGTAGTGAGTTGGGACAGGTTGACAAGCCTGTCATCACAGAAACCCTCGTGAAGCCTACCATCTCTCCTCCTTCGCTCTTGCCCTGTGATCCTATTTCTAATTTGGAATACTCAACCTATCCTGATCCTACCCAACCTGATACTCTACCAGATTAGTATCCTAAGGGTTGTGTTAATACTGTTAAAAAATCCACAAGGAAAAAGTGTAAAGGCAACGTTGATTTCAATTATAAGAGTAAAAGGGTCGCTCGTTGGGTTTCATGATGTGCTCGAAATAAACCCAAGCCCCGTTCAAACTAAAATGCAATTGTGGTAAGTGAGGATTTCAATTCAGAAATTGAAAGATTCCTGGCCGAAGAGTATCCATATTCATATGGAATTTGCTCTGATAAACCCTACGATTATGTTACAAACCTTCCACCATGTCTAAAGGACAATCTCGATTCCCCTGGAATCAAACTCAGTAATGAACCTATAGGTCAAATGGAAGATTCCCAACCTATTAATACTATCAGTGCCAATACACAGTCTATACAGCCGCACTGTAATGAATGTCGATCCTGGATCGATAGGTACTACAAAGATGTGTCTTTACTTTAGTCTTTTCTTAAATCCTTGGAAGACCAGGTGAATTTGCTAACGAAGGAGAATAGAAGAATCCAATCCATAGCTCAAACCAAAGACAAACACCAAAAAACCATAGGGTCTGTTGTTTTTAAGAACGTGGAAGCAGCGACTGCAATAGTAAATTCAAAGATTGCTTGATTAGCTCAAATCCCTTAATTTGAGGTATGATTTTTTTAAAATAAGTTTAGTATGATTCTGTCTTTTTCAAATTAGGATACATGATTTGTTTGCACAGATTACCTTTAGCTTGTTTTGATTGATTCAATAAAATGTGATTCTAGTTAGAAAAATTCCAATTACTTGTTATGATAACTGAAAATACATCTGAAATCTTTTATTCTTATTTGTTTTCAGGAACCTATGATTTCTAAGGAGATTTGAAGCACTGTTGGCATCTCTCAGCATACTATCTTTATGTTTTTAAATAGAATAGGTTGTTAGTTTTTGGTATCAAGTAGAATCTAGGAGGTTGCATCCCCCACATTTTTTGGAACAAATTGAATGTTATCGGCAAGAAATGTTTTGTTCCTGTAGCCTATATAAGTGTGTTGTTTT
This sequence comes from Picea glauca, assembly GCA_000966675.3. Taxonomy (NCBI): domain Eukaryota; kingdom Viridiplantae; phylum Streptophyta; class Pinopsida; order Pinales; family Pinaceae; genus Picea; species Picea glauca. Next base: position 531,204 of record JZKD02S1397064.1, read on the forward strand.
GTAAACTTGAGATCATCTCTGCCTGGGGACAAAAAACTATGGATTTATGATTGATAGACTTGAATAGAAGATGATATTTGCACAGCTTTAGCTTCTATATATTGTGTTTTTATTCAAGTTATGATCATTTCGATTTGTAATTAGATTGTGACTACCTTAGATATCATGGTTTATTGCAAATTGGTATGATGAAATTTATATGATATCCATATTTTATGTCCCATTTATAATATATAGTAATTATTCTGTTCAAATTCGATATTAGAAGATTCATCTTCTTTATTCATTGAACATTTATACACAAATTTTCACAGCAGGATTTATCTCAATGTGGCCATTTCTGAAATTATAAAATTGTTGTTACTACATTTCTTATATGTTTCGTCATTCAGATTCAATCATTATTGCTTCGCATTTACGAGAAGCATTTGTAAGATCTGTTACGGGTTTGCCTCATCAAACAACGAGATTTGATGCTATACACAGGACGAATAGGAGATGCGATTACAGGTTAGTTTGTTAGTTTTATCTCATTAGTTTAATTAATACATAAATTTCATGTAATCTAAACACATTTTACTATTTATCTCTATTTTTCAATTAGACAGTTTTTTATTTCATTTCTTGTTTATAAACTTTATAAAAATTAAATCAAAGAGATTGAATGATAGCTTTGTTGTTGTTTAATAAATCAATCCATATTCGATTTTCGCAGATTTAGATTAAAATTTGCATTCTGCAAATGTTGTACATATATTAGAAATAAATCCATTTGTATATATTATTCATACAATAAATATATTTATGTTATAAACATTATTTAGTAAACTGTAGATATATATTGGATCTGTGTATAATTTTCAACGAGTTAAGTTATCTTCTTTTCTTTAGTTTTGTTTTTCTCTTTCTTAGGACTTAGATCGACTAACGGAGCCTCTAAACCCATCAGAGTTGATCAATCCAAATGGCTTGGGTTAATTAGACAATCCTGGACCAGATTCACTCCTCCAGTTAACGAGCAGTCAATTTCGCCCATCAACAGGACTCCAACTTAACTAACATATATTCATAAGAAAATAAAGTAAACTACTAATGGAAGGAGAGGTGGACTTATATATGCATATATCATTTACATATGGAAATGACAACATAACAAGGCCAACAATGTGATGGATATTCAACTATCGTTCATAACTATAGTCACATATATTAAACATATTCAACAACTTACTAGACATGACCGAACAACCCAAAACATGTCATGATAACTCACTTTATAAATTCCAACAGAAATTCCCACCAGAATGGAGGATAGCTAGACTATGAGACTAAAACAATAGACAAAGAATCCATGGATTCCAAAAAATTCCACAATTGTATACATGTTGTATGCTTAAATGAATCTCCAACTCCAATCCAACAATATCTTAATAACTTCTTCTTGACCATAAAGGGATACTTAGTAGTGAAATAATGAATCAATAAAATCAAATACTTAGGTCTCTCAACCACAGATCATGACTAAGACTAAAATAAAATATCCATACAAATCAAAACTTGAACAAATTACTGAAAACCAGATGTTAATCACAAATCTAGAGATGACAGTGAAAACATAAAAAAAAAAATTATACCCTACCCCACTTCCTCTGATAGTAGTGCATAAAATTACATTCAAGAAGTAGAAACATAGGTATTTAGGTGAGAATTGTTCAACCATCATGGATTAATAATTCCGTCAATCTAGGCTAGGCATATTGCACTGGATTTTCTAATTTTTGTAACTATAAATGGTCCCAACCAATGCATATGAATATTTCCAAGGTTCCTTGATGCAAGAGCATCGCCAGCACATCAAGCGAGCCAACGCGGAAGCAGAATACAGCTGGATATGCTAGCACAAATTTTGAAAATGCTTTGGGATTGTTGCACAAAACTTAAATGAGTCATTTAATTTGGGGCGCACTTGTATATTGTAATGGACCTTGAGAGGATAGCTCTCGTCCTTAGGTAGATAGACGACATTTAAAATAGTTAATGCTGGTAGATAGGGATTTAATTCTAGATTTGATAGATTTAGAGTCCAAGAGGGAGAAAAGATATAGACACCCTCATTGTAACATTGTACAATTAGCCTGAGGTAGATTATCGAGAAGTAGGAAGAGAAGAGCATGCAGAGAATTGTATGAAGAACACCCATGTACAGACATTTGAATTAATAGAAGAAAGCTTTGATTCAAATTCATGGTTTGTGTTGTTCTCTGGGTATTTGATGCTGATATGCTCATGAATATTTTGTTTCTGTCATACATTTACTTTTATATGCTGTGTATGTGATTTCATGGTGGAATTGGAATCTGAGGGGATGAAAGAATGAGTTTCAATTGCTTCTCTATTTGAGCCAGAGGATTCCTGCAAGGAGTGCAATCAAATCGTCTGCAAGGAGTGCATTGACAGAAGGCTCAAATAGTTAACTTTTGTTCTCATTCACCCAAAGGTGAAAGTGGGTTACAGAAGCAGTGCAAGGAGTGCACAGGCTAAGCTAAGTCTCAGAGTTGCGATTTTGAGCGAGAATTGAGAGGCCGCTGCTGCAGGAGTGCGCATAGTTGAAGGACTTCAACACTTAGTTATGGTTGAATATTTGTTGCAAGGAGTGTGAGCCAGAGTTTCTTTTGGAGGACTTGGAAGCCGTAAGAAAGCTCAGGAGGGATAGGCCTTCAATTTCATTGAAGGAAAAGCAAGAAATTTGTGCCTTGAAGGTTGCAAGGAATGTCGCAGGTTTGTGCGTAGGGTGACGAGTTCTGTGGAAGAACGGTTCATCATTTCATGGATTGTATAAGGAAGAAATGGATAGACGAAATTCTCCGAAGAGATTTCGTGAAGTTCCGAGGGCCGTTGGATCTTGCGGAAGTGCAAGGAGGTTACAGTGCAAGCGTGAAAGAGGTTCGAAGCTCAGGAGGGTCAGAGCCATCGATCCGAGTAATAAGGACTATCAGATCTACACGTGATATCGTGTATCGGGAGTTCGCAAGTCGAAGCTCCAAGTTGTTGCAATGGAAATCGCGATATTGCGATACGTGATGTTCCGAAAGGATAAGGAATAGCGTGTGGGCCACATTGGAGTCGGTGAGTGGAGGACAGGTGGCACGAGTCATCGGGATCTCATTGCGAGAAGTCCCAAAATATTAGTGTTAGTATTCACGATCCCGTGAAGTCCGAAGTCCCGACGAGATAAGGGACCGTTGAAAAGTCAAATCACGTGTGCATTGACATTTCGGCGCATCGGGTATCGGGGGGTTGGAAAACCGCGTACTTGGTATCGTGAGTAACGAAGTCATGATAGAGCGAAGTCCCGATAGAGTAAAGAGGAAGTTAGTGTTGACTGACGTATCGGGTCTCGAGGATTCGAGAACCCAGTGCTCAACCTTGGAACTCACGAAGTCACGAGTTTCGATTCCTCGGTAAATTAAGGAAGGGGGGGATCACGTGAAGAGATCCATGGGTAGATTTCCCGATAGGGAAATAAAAGAACCTTGGCATTCTTCGGGCCAAGGGAAGAGAAGATCCTGTGTGAGCGGGCATGCCCGAGGGTGCGACTGCGTCAATTTGGTATCAGAGCGGGAATTGTTCTTTGCTTTCTGTAGCAGAGAAGGGAAAAGTCACCATGCCACCAAGGAGAGAAAGATAGTCAACTGATCCAGAAGATAAGGAGGTGCGAAGAAGAGGCAGGCAAGTAGAAAATCCAGAGATGGAGAGACAAATGCGTGATCTCCGAGCAAGACTCGAGGATATGGAGATAGCACAAAGACGCACAGGCAGTGCAGGGGATCTCAGCGATTCTGAGAGTGAATTTGAGGCTGAGTGCGATGAGGAGGTTGTAGCTGAAGATGCATCAACCGAGTGCTTAATCAAAGCCATTGCCAGAATGGGTGCAAAGGAAAAAATGGATATTCCAGTTTATGAGGGAAACTTGGATGTCGAGGAGCTGCTAGATTGGATTAGAGCTCTGGATACTTACTTCGACTATGAAGATGTAGAAGAAGATAAGAAATTCAAGCATGTTGTCACATGCTTGAAGGGACATGTAGCATTGTGGTGGGATGAGCTACAAGTTGACAGACGCTGCAAGGGAAAGCAGAAGATCAAGAGTTGGGATCAAATGATTGCTAAGATGAAGGCAAAGTTCATCCCAAGAGACTACCAAATTACTCTGTTCAGGAGGATGCACAACCTGAGATAGAAACTGATGACAGTGAAAGAATACACTGAGGAATTCTATCGACTGAACATCAGGGCAGGTCATCGGGAGAGCGATGATGAGAAAGTTGCCAGATATCTGAATGGTCTGAGATATGACATTCAGGATGAATTAAGCATGCTAACCATCTGAACAGTGGAAGATGATTACCAATTGGCTCTGAAAGCTGAGGAGAAGCTGAGTCGTAAGCAAGGTTAGCGAGGGCGAGGAAGAAGTCATCCCAGAGGTAAGACAGTTTCCTATGAAAAATTCCAGAAGCCCAAGGAGGAATGGAAGAAACCTCAGGGTGAAGCTGAAAGAGGTGGAACCTCACAGAGAGGGCCACATGTTGAATAGAGAGGGCAGCATATAGAGCAGGGTGGAGGATATGCTGATGGCAATACTTTTCCTCATACTAGAGGCAGAGGAAGAGGTCGAGGTGGAGTAATCACATGCTTTACATGTGGAAAGAATGGGCACAAGTCATCCGAGTGTCCATAGAAAAAGAAGGACATTGGAGAAGCTCACATCACCAAAGCGCAGAGGTAGGATGTTGAGGCCGAAGATGCAGAAGGCAGAAGATCGCTTATGATGCGAAAAGTCCTTTTGACACCCAAGAAGGAGGTGGAAAGTTCAGTCCAAAGGACCAGACTTTTCAGAACAACTTGCAAGGCCAAGGACAGGGTGTGCAAGGTCATCATAGATAGTGGTAGCACAGATAATCTCGTTTCAACCGAGATGGTGGACAAGCTGAAGCTGGAGACAACTGATCATCCAAGCCCATACAGAGTTTCATGGCTACAGAAAGGACACTAGGTAACTGTTACTAAACAATGCTTGGTCAAATTCAAGATAGGAGGTTATAATGATAAGATCTTATGTGATGTTATTCCCATGGATGTTTGTCATCTATTGTTGGGTAGACCATGGCAATATGACAGAAATGTGATTCATGATGGGAGAATGAACACATATACCCTGGAGAAGAATGGGAGAACCCATATGTTGCTTCTGATAAAAGATAAGGAGGTGAAGTCGGAAGTAAGCAACACTGTACTTCTCATGAGTGGGAAGGAACTTCTTACAGAGGTGAAGAAGAAAGAAGATCCACAATTCTTTGTGGTCAGGAAACCGAGGATTGTTCTGAGCAGCACAAGAGTGGATGATTTACCAGATGAAGTTCAGGAACTGCTGGAAGAGTTCGCTGACATTATAGTGGACGAAGTACCTCGTTCGTTGCCACCGATCAGGAGTGTGAGTCATCATATAAACCTCATACCAGGAGCTAGTTTGCTAAATAAAGCCATGTATAGGTTGACACTGCAGGAAAATGAAGAGGTCAAGAAGTAGGTCCAGGATTTGATGGAGAAAGGATTGGTAAGGGAGAGCTTGAGTCTGTGTGTTGTTCTGACAGTACTCAGTCTGAAGAAAGATGGAGGTTGGAGGATGTGTACTGACTCAAGAGCGATCAACAAGATAACCATCAGGTATAGGTTTCCATTGTCGAGGATGGATGATCTGATGGATTGCCTGAGTGGACCAAGGTACTTTTCAAAGATTGATTTGAAAAGCGGATACCACCAGATTCGCATGAGAGAAGGTGATGAGTGGAAGACAGCCTTCAAAACCAGCGAAGGTTTGTATGAATGGCTTGTCATGCCGTTTGTTTTGACGAATGCACTGAGTACCTTTATGATGTTAATGAATGAAGTCCTAAGAGAATTTATTGGGAAATTTGTCATTGTTTATTTGGATGACATACTGATTTACAGTAAATCAGAGGCTGAGCACTTGAAGCATTTGGCCATTGTGATGAAGAAGCTACAGCAGGAGAAGCTGTTGATTAATATGAATAAGTCCTCATTTATGAAGACAGATCTCATTTACTTGGGTTTTGTTATTTTGGCTAATGAGTTGAGGATGGATCAGGACAAGGTGGAAGTGATCAAGAATTGGCCATCACCGAGAAATATTTCCGAGGTGAGAAGTTTTCATGGTTTGGCTAGTTTCTACCAAAAATTCATCAGGAATTTTAGTGGGATTAGCACAACGATGATGGATACAGTGAAGAAGAGGCATAATTCTTTTCACTGGACAGCAGAGGCTGAGAAGAGCTTCAATCTTTTGAAGCGGAAGATCACGGAACAACCAGTTTTGGTGTTGTCGAATTTCCTAAAGACATTTCAGGTGAAATGTGACGCAAGCAGGTTTTCCATAGGAGCGGTCTTGAGTCAGGAAGACAGAACAGTTGCATATTTCAGCGAGAAGATGGATGAGGTGAAACTGAAATACTCCACGTATGATAAATAATTTTATACTATCATACATGCACTGAAGAAGTGGAGGCATTACTTGATACCCAAAGAATTTGTATTATACAGTGATAATCGTGCATCGCAGTTTGTGACTCGACAGGAGAAGTTGAATTAGAAACATGCCAAATGGGTAGAGTATATGCAAAATTTCATGTTTGTAGTTAAGCATATTTCAGGTACTTCTAACAAAGTCGCTGATGCTTTGAGCAGGAAGTGTTTGTTGTTGCAGGAGTTCCGAGTCAAAACATTGGGTTTTGAAAATATCAGGGATATGTATGCAGGTGATGCAGATTTTGCAGAAGCATATGAAGCAACTGAGAATCTAGTTCTCAGAGACCGAAGCCCTTGGATAGATTATATGATCCATGAAGGGTTGTTGTTCAGAGGCAATCAACTGTGTATTCCAAAATTCTCCATGAGGGAGAACTTACTAAAAGAGAAACATAGTGGTGGATTGGCAGGACACTTTGGCCATGATAAAACATTCGCGAAGTTGAATGAGTCATATTTTTGGCCAGGAATGCAAGAAAATGTCAAGAGTTTCGTTGAAAGATGCAGACTTTTCCAGCATTCGAAGGGGAGAAAGTAGAATACAGGGCTATATCAGCCATTGCCCATACCAGAGAGACCATGGGAGGCGATAAGCATGGATTTCGTACTGGGATTTCCAAGGACACAAAGAGGGTTTGACAATATCTTTGTGGTGGTCGAAAGATTTTCAAAAATGGCACATTTTATCCCATGCCAAAAGACCAGCGATGCGAATCACATCGCAAATCTTTTTTTCAAGGAGGTCATTCGACTTCATGGGTTGCCGAAAAGCATAGTTTCGGATAGAGACACTAAATTCATAGGGAATTTTTGGAGGACCTTATGGAAAAAGTTGGGGACTAACTTGATGTTTAGTTCTGCTTATCATCCTCAGACGGATGGACAGATGGAGTGGTCAACAAAAGTCTGGGAGACTTGCTGAGAAACTTGGTGACAGAGCACCACAGCAGTTGGGACCACATATTGCCACAGGCAGAGTTCGCATACAATGATTTAGTGAACCAAAGCATAGTACGAAGCCCATTTCAGGTTGTTTATGGGATGCAGCCGAGAGGATTTTCTGAGTTGAGGGATTCAGAACAGACTGCTACTAGCAGTGCTAGTGCAGAGAATTTTGCTGAGGCGATGAAAGAAATTCACAGCAGGGTGAAGGAGCGGTTGCTGAAATCAAATCAGGAGTACAAGCGCAGAGAAGATCAGCATCGGAGACAACTTCAGTTTGAAGTTGGTGATCTAGTTCTGGCACATTTGAGGAAGGAAATATTCCCGAGGGGAACATACAAAAAATTGAAAATGAAGAAGATCGGACCATGTAAGGTCTTGAGAAAATTCGAGGAAAATGCCTATGAGATCGAGTTACTCGATGGGATCGGAATATCTCCGATATTCAATATCGCAGATTTATACCCATACAGAGCAGGAGAAACAGAGACTGGAGATGATGAATCAGGGATCCAGTGGATGAAACATATGCCAGTTGCAGAGAAGCCGCGGATGGAATGCATACTGGAAAAGAGAATGGGTAAGAAGACCAGGCGAAAGGATTACTATGATTATCTAGTGAAATGGAAAGGCCATCCAGTTGAAGATGCCAGCTGGGAGAATGAAGTGGAAATACAGAAGCATGGACAGACTGTGCAGGAGCTCATGGACAGGAGCCTATGAAAGTTTTCAAGCTGAGGAGTATGATGCAGGAGCATCGCCAGCACATCAACTGAGCTAGCGCGGAAGCGGAAGACAGCTGGATAAGCTAGCACAAATTTTGAAAATGCTTTGGGATTGTTGCGCAAAACTTAAATGAGTCATTTAAGTTGGGGCACACTTGTATATTGTAATGGACCTTGAGCGGATAGCTCTCGTCCTTAGGTAGATAGACGTCATTTAAAATAGTTAATGCTGGTAGATAGGGATTTAATTCTAGATTTGATAGCTTTAGAGTCCAAGAGGGAGAATGGATATAGACACCCTCATTGTAACATTGTACAATTAGCCTGAGGCAGATTATCGAGAAGTAGGAAGAGAATAGCATGCAGAGAATTGTATGAAGAACACCCATTTACAGACATTTGAATTAATAGAAGAAAGCTTTGATTCAAATTCATGGTTTGTGTTGTTCTCTGGGTATTTGATGTTGATATGCTCATGAATATTTGCTTTCTGTCATACATTTTCTTTTATATGTTGTGTATGTGATTTCATGGTGGAATTGGAATCTGAGGGGATGAAAGAATGAGTTTCAATTGCTTCTCTATTTGAGCCAGAGGATTCCTGCAAGGAGTGCAGTCGAATCGTCTGCAAGGAGTGCATTGACAGAAGGCTCAAATAGTTAACTTTTGTTCTCATTCGCCCAAAGGTGAAAGTGGGTTACAGAAGCCGTGCAAGGAGTGCACAGGCTAAGCTAAGTCTTAGAGTTGCGATTCTGAGCGAGAATTGAGAGGCTTCTGCTGCAGGAGTGCGCAGAGTCGAAGGACTTCAACACATAGTCGTGGTTGAATATTTGCCACAAGGAGTGCGAGCCAGAGTTTCTTTCGGAGGACTTGGAAGCCGTAAGAAAGATCAGGAGGGATAGGCCTTCAATTTCATTGAAGGAAAAGAAAGAAAGTTGTTCCTTGAAGGTTGCAAGGAACGTTGCAAATTTGTGCACAAGGTGACGAGTTCTGTGGAAGAATGGTTCATCATTTCATGGATTGTATAAGGAAGAAACGGATGGACGAAATTCTCCGAAGAGATTTCACGAAGTTCCGAGGGCCGTTGGATCTTGCGGAGGTGCAAGGAGGTTACAGTGAAAGCGTGAAAGAGGTTCGAAGATCAGGAGGGTCGGAGCCGTCGATCCGAGGCACAAGGACTAGCAGATCTACACGTGATATCGTGGATCGGGAGTTCACAAGTCGAAGCTCCAAGTTGTTGCAATGGAAATCGCGATATTGCAATACATGATGTTCTGAAAGGCTAAGGAATAGTGTGTGGGCCACAACGGAGTCGGTGAGTGGAGGACATGTGGCACGAGTCATCGAGATCTCGCTGCGAGATGTCCTGAAATATTAGTGTTAGGATTCGCGATCCCGCAAAGTCTGAAGTCCCGACGAGATAAGGGACCTTTGAAAAGTCAACTCACATGTGCATTGACGTTTCGGTGCATCAGGTATTGGGGGGTTGGAAAACCGCATACTTGGTATCGCGAGTAGTGAAGTCGTGATAGAGCGAAGTCCCGATAGAGGAAAGAGGAAGTCAGCGTTGACTGACGTATCGGGTCTCGGGGATTCGAGAACGCAGTGCTCAACCTTTGAACTCACGAAGTCACGAGTTCCAATTCCATGGTAAATTAAGGAATGGGGGGATCGCGTGAAGAGATCTGTGGGTATATTTCCCGATAGGGAAATAGAAGAACCTTGGCGTTCTTCAGGCCAAGGGAAGAGAAGATCCTGTGTGAGCGGGCATGCCCGAGGGTGCGACTGCATCATTCCTCTAATATTTACTATCATAGAGAATCGATACATCTCCTTTCATAGAGGATTTGATCTTAATATGGCATTCATTCCATGATTTCTATCTTTCTTTCGCTTCAAACTTGTGGAAATCAACCATGAACCTAGATTATTCCAACTCCATCAAGTCAAAAAATTGTTCTCCAATCAATTCTTAATCAATTGTATGAGTAGCATGTGCAATATATAGATTAGGTACAACAAACTTTATAGAAACAACAAATTATCTACCATACACAAGCTAAAATGGGATATATATTTATGCAAACTCTTGGTAGTGGTCCTATACACCCATAAAAGAACAGGGATACTCTAATCTAAATCATCCCTATTTGTGGAATAGATTTTAATTGAGCCGTACTATACCTTTATTTGTCACCCTACGACTCACAAGGGACATTTTGGTGTCATGTTATTGAAATCATATGTTTCTTCTACAAAAAGCCATGTTTTTTAGCCTGGTCGCTCTTTTCCTAGCTAAAAGGGTGACTTGTTGCTTATTATCTTTCTAGGAGAGATCAATTATAGGAAAGAGAGATTGGGATAAAAAAACTTTTTTTTTTTAAGAAACACATGATTTCAAAAAAATGACATCAATAGGTTCCCCATGAGACCTAGGGTGACAAATAAAGGTATAGAAATCTCTTCCCTAGAATTTTATTGGATGCCTCCACTATTCCATTGACCTAGGATGATAAGGACTAGTTTTATGGTGTTGAATTAGAAATTCCATAGCTAAGGTAGCAATAATAGTGCTCAAAAAATGCTTATCTTGATCAGATCATAGGTCAAACTTATCAAATATGAAGTTGACAATGATATTTGTAAAACAATCCTTCACAGGTTCTGCCCACATCCATCTAATCAAGTAATTAGCTTTGATGATAATGTACCTTGGGTTAGACTGATGACTTTGAAGGGCAAACGGGTTCCACAAAAACAACAACCCTTTTCTCAAATGGTTGCAATGCTTTGACTGAATATAAAAATAATGCATCATTTTAGAGGGTCTTCGTACGCTTTGACATACATCAAAACTTTTGGCATCTTCTTTGGTATCCCTTGAATACAGTAGGCCACCATAATGTAGCATGTGACACTTTGTGAGCTGTCGTTTTGCCAACATGTCATGAGAGAGCATTGAATACTACCATATACTAATACATGTTTTCTACTTTTTATGTTTTGGTATTTTTGACCAGAATCCAAATCTTATTTGTAATTCTAGAAATAAACTATGTATGTATTTTTTGAAATGTCCAATGTTTGGAGTGGACACTCCACCCATCATCAAATTGTTTTCAGAATTACAAACAAGATTATGAGGAACTGTGAAAAATTGCATACATAGATATAAATTTTGGCTAAATCCAATTTTTTGTTATTTAAATTGAATTCCTGAATGCATAAATGGATTCAACAAGATACAAAATCCTGGTAGGATCAGATTATAGAAACTTAACCATTCAAATATACAGATAAAACAATTTCTAGGCAAATTTCCAACAAAATAAAATGAAAATATCCTACTAGACATTTTCTAATGATGATAATGGTATAGTATATCCTACAATTTGGTTAATAAATATTTAAAAAATGCAGATAGTCGTTACAGGTGTTTTTAATGATGATGCTATTGCATCCTGAGAATTTTCGTATTAATATTTAAAAAAGTTCAAGAGACAAGAGCTTGATAAAGTAGGTAGTAGACATTCACTATACTACATATATCGAGTCTTTGCAATGAATTTTGTGGAAGCTCACTATGGATAATTTCATAAAGAAAAATAACCTTCAACATAATCCACATGAAAATAATCAATTAAAAATAGTATTTAATTATATTATCATATTTCATTTTTTGAATGTGTTTTTCTTAAATTTTGCATATTTTATTTGTTGAAATTTTAACAAGCAATGATGTTTTAAGGGTTTGGTTTTTCTTTGGACAAAAATAATAGCTAAATAAATTGATGTTTGAGATCAATTGTCCTAGTGAACAGCTCAAATAGAGCTTATAATGATGTGAAATCAAACTTAAAATAAAATGTTAAGTATAGAAATTTAAATAAAATTAATTTATTATTAAAGATGACAAAAATAATAATAATCTACTTTTCAAGTTATATCTACTATTTTTTTGGATTTGAATTTGACTTGTAATTTTCAAGAAAAAATCACATATTCTTAACCATTAAACCTAATTAAGTTATATAATTATTAATATATAAAATAAAATATAAAAAATATGATTTTGCAATATTTAGTTTTAAACACAACATCACACATCACATGCGTTAATAAAACTTGGTATGATAAAGAATGTAAAATTTCTAGGAAAGCCATTAGGGATTCTTCTAATGAGCCCTTAAAACTCGATAAGATCAATATGTACAAATCCCTAATTAAAAGGAAAAAAAGATACTATATCAATAAAAGGAAAGAGAATATTTCATAACTATACAAGTTGGTTCCTAAGAATTTCCGGAGCCAAATTCTAAAACGCAATACTAAAGAAAATAATAGGATTCCCTAAACAGACTGGAATTCCTACCTTAAAAGTATTTATGAGTTCCCTAATGCCATGGACACCATTCCTATTGTCCCTACAAAGGAAGAATTTTTTTCTTTAGATGACATAGAGTTCGAGGTTAAGTGACGTGCAAATGGGAAAGCTAAGGACATTGAAGGCTATGAAGCTGAAATTTTTAAAATCCGAGGGCCAATCCTTATCCCTCACATACACAAGCTCTTCAATTTAGCAGTCAAGTAGGGATTCCCTAAACCCTATATGCAAAGCCTCATTGTTCCTATTTTTAAAAATGGGGATATAAACATTCCTTCTAATTATAGGATCATTATGATTAGTCCGATTTTAGCCAAGCTTTATGGAATTATTTTGGAGAAGAAGATTAGCCTTTGGCTAGAAAGTCACGGTAAAAGAGATAAAGTCTAGGCCGGGTTTAAGAGATAGAATTCAACTTTGCACCATCTTGTTACCTTTAGGATCATTGCAGAGGAGTTCCGCAATACTAAAACCAATATTTTTTGTTGTTTTGTTGACTTTAGAAAATCTTTTGATATGGTTCCTAGGAAAAAACTTTGGAATAGGTTGGAAGAGATAAAAGTGCCTCTCAAGTTGAGGGCTGCTACAATAAGGATGTATGAAAATGTTATTGCCAAGTTTAAAAACACTGAGGGCTGGTCAAAAGAGATTAACTACAATATTAGAGTCAAAAAAGGTTGTCCCTTGTCCCCCACCCTTTTTGGCATATACATTGACAAGTTAGAAGAATGCTTGGAAAAAGTAGGTTGTGTCAGCCCTACTCTCACTGGTATAGTCATCAATCTTCTTCTTTATGCTAATGATATCATTCTTATGGAAAGGAGTGCCCATGATCTTGAAAACCAACTAAGAATCATCAAGGATTTTTGCTCCAATATGGGTATGACTGTTAATATTGATAATACTAAGGCCATGATTATTAAATCCAATAAGATCCTGTATGATACCTTTTTATATGACAACAACAACTTGGAGGAAGTGTCTTCATACAAATATCTTGGAATTTATATTCACCACAAGCTCAATTGGAATTATAGCATTGAGAAAAGGATTATTGGGGGATGGGAAGCTTATTATGGGCTTGAAAACAATTGTAAATTAGTTGATCTTTGGAGTTGGGATAAGAAGAAACTCCTCTTTGAGAATATTGTTACACCTGTTATTCTTTATGGATGTGAAGTCTAGGGATGTAGTATCTCTTGTGAATCTTGGAGAAAGATAGAGAAAATACAAAATAATTTTATAACCTATAATCTCAAAATTAAAGGAAATATGCCCTATCCTATCCTCCTCTTAGAAATAATCCTCTCCCCCATTGACAACATGGTTATGACTAGATAATTAATGTATAAGAACAAGTTAAACAACATGGAAGAGAAGAGGCTACCTAAAATTGCCTCAAAATCAGTTCATAACCACCATCGACTGAAGCGAGGATGGCATAAAGACGCTCTATCTTGGCTAAATTATTGGGGAATCATGGAAGAAACCATTTTGCAGAAAAAAGATATTATTAAAAAAAACGTCAAATCAAAATTTAAAGAGAAAATGTGGTGTGATAAAGAGTTAGAGGAAAAAAGAAAATTAAGGTATTATAAAGATGTAATCAACCCTGATTTAGAAGATCAAAATTATCTATCTATTTTGCCAAGTGTAAAGAAAAAAAATTCATTTCTAAGATAAGAACAAATTCTCACGAGCTCCATAATGAAACTGGGCATTGGTCAATTCCTAAAATGCCATGGGATGAAAGAGTGTGTCACCTTTGTGACACTAAGAAGGTTGAAGATGAAAATCAATTTATCTTAGATTGTCCAGCCTATACCCATATTAGATCTCATTTTCAAAATATTTATCACACTACCAACCTTCCTAACATCTGAACTCAACAAAAGTATGGTGATCTTGGAAAGCTTATCTTAATGTTTTTTTAGCACAGAAACAAAATTCTAAAGAATCACAAGTAATCACTTACCCTCTTAAGATCAGATAAACCAATTCGGTCTTAGTGGGCATTAATCATCATCATCCCTAAATTTAATGCCTACAATATTTATCTTTAAACACAACATCACATGTTTTAATAATATTAGACATACTAAATTTAATGTCTACAAAATTTAATTAAGACAAAATAATAAATCTATTAACCACATCATCAATAAAAAAGCAAATAGTTTTAACTTATAATAAAATAAAATATGATATAATTAGGTTGTAAATCCTCCAATACCACACATGCAATGGAAATCTTTCCCAATTACTATAAGTAAATTTAAAGAAAAAATACATAATTTACAATTCATTTAATAATAAATATAAATAAACCACTTAACAAAAATAAAAAAAATATCCTACCATTCAATTATAAGCAAGTATAAATATAGTACAATAATAACTCATTTATTATAAATAAATGCAGAGAAATCTGCAATTCAATTAAAAACAATCGTATAAATATAACATAATAAATCACATATAAAAAACAACCACTCAATTATACCACTAAACTAAAAACAATAGAAACAAGGGAGGTTGCGGAGAGACAAGTCCCTTCCCAGAAGGTAGATGATCTTGTTGTTTCTCTTTGTCAAGACACAAAATCTTGTCTATTCATATGGTTGTTACGAAGAACAATCTATTCATGGATTGGTAGGCCATTTGTTTTCTTTTTCTTCCATGGAATCTTAAAGAGGTGACCTATTTATTTGTGATTAGAATTGTTTTCATTATGAATCAAACGTTAAAAGGGATGTTTAATAAATGTTAATCATATATTTATTTGTGATTAGCATTGTTTTCATTATGAATCAAACGTTAAAAGAGATGTTTAATAAATATGGATGTTTAATAAATTTTAATCATATATTTATTTGTGATTAGCATTGTTTTCATTATGAATCAAACACTAAAAGGGATGTTTAATTCACTGTCACACCCGTTCTGTGCATGCTTTAAAAATTGTAAGCACGTTAAAAAGAAAATATTCCAGTCAGAACTTATCCGAAGGGTTTGAACTTGCCAAATAAATTTGATGCACGGAAAGCTTGTCCACAGTGTACTTTTGTTCAAACCATCCTAGGTTAGTACCCCTTATTGTAATCTCTTCAGCGGATTTCCAATGTGCATTTAGTAAATAGTTATTTCTATGGCTTCATGTTATGCTTTAAATTTATCTAAAATAGAGATGATTTGGGATTCTAACTTGTTTTCTCCATATATTTGTGGAATGTGCTAATGTCGGCAATTGGTGTGATGTTGTTCCTGATGAGAGAAGATCGAGTAAATGTAGCCTATTTGCTTATAGTTTTGTGTATAGTAATTCTTTGTTATAATCATCATTTTGAAATCCACCTACTGGTAGATCGTGTATAATTAAGTGGTGTTATCTGGGACAGGGGCACTCTGGTTCTTGCTAGGAATTTCGTGCAGTGGAATGTCGTAACAAGAGATTCACATGTCTAGACGAAGAAGGAAATCAAGTAACATTCCAAGGAATTCCCAGAGCCGTGATTGTGAGGGAAATCTCATCTATGAAGCTAAAGAAATATTACCGGAAAGGCTGTCAATTATTTGCAGCCCGGGTGGAAGAAGTATTCCAAGCTATGGTCTCGAATCTGGAAGACCATAGGGTACTCAATAAGTTTGAGGACGTGTTTTAGGAGGTGCCTGGACTACCTCTGAAGAGGGACATTGACTTTTCTATAAATCTAATGCCTGGAGCAGCTCCAGTTTTAAAAGCTCCTTATAGGATGAGTACGCCAGAGCTGAAAGAGTTGCAATTGCAACTCGAAGAGATACTAAAGAAAGGGTACATTCATCACAGCGTGTCACCGTGGGGAGCCCTAGTCCTATTTGTGAAGAAGAAAGATGGGACAATGAGGCTGTGCATTGACTTTCGACAGTTGAATAAAGTCACTGTCGAGAACAAATATCCTCTGCCAAGGATTGATGATCTTTTTGATCAGTTAAAGGATGTGAAAGTATTTTCAAAAATAGATCTTCGATCTAGATATCATCAAGTGAGGATAAAATATGAGGACATCAGAAAGACCGCCTTTAGAACAAGGTACGATCACTATGAGTTTACAGTGGTGCCGTTTGGATTGTCCAACGCGCCTGCTGTCTTCATGTGCTTAATGAATGGAGTGTTCAGAAACTATCTGAACAAGTTTGTCATAGTATTCTTGGATGATATCTTGGTGTATTCCAAGGCAGAGGAAGAACATGGACAACACTTGAGAATGGTTCTATAGGTGTTGAGAGAACACCAGTTGTATGCAAAAATGAGCAAGTGCTCATTTTACCAAAAGCAGATCCATTACTTGGGACACATTATATCAGAGGAGGGGATCACTGTGGATCCTGAGAAGGTACAGGCCATTCAAGAGTGGCCAGCGCCAAGGAATGTGACAAAAGTTAGATCCTTTATGGGTCTGGCAGGCTACTATAGGAGGTTTATAGCTGGATTCTCAAGGATAGCTCATTCTATCACTTCCTTGCAAAGGAAGGGAAGGAAGTTCCAGTGGATTGAAGAATGTGAGAGTAGCTTCCAGCAATTGAAGCAGCTGCTAACTAGTGCCCCAATCCTGAATATTACAGATCCAAACAAGGATTACGTAGTTTACACAGATGCATGTAAGGAAGGGCTGGGAGGAGTTCTCATCCAAGAAGGATTTGTAGTCTGCTATGAATCCCAAAAGCTGAAAGAGCATGAAAATAATTATGCCACTCATGATTTAGAGCTGGTAGCAGTTGTCCATGCCTTGATTAAATGAAGACATTACCTCATGGGAAAGAGATTCGAATTAATAACAGACCACAACGGTCTGAAATATTTATTTGATCAGCCAACCTTAAATGCCAGGCAAATTAGATGGTTGGAATTTTTGTGCAAATATGACTTTGATATCAGGCATATCAAAGGGAAAGACAATAAGGCAGTTGATGCACTTAGCATAAAAGTGCATGAATTACATGCTATATCCATTAGCATATACATAACTGAGTTGAAAGACAGAATCATGGTGGTTGCAAGTGTTTATTTGCAGTACAAAAGACTTGTAGAAAAGCTACAGCAGCATGAGAAACCACAAACCAAGGAAAGTTACACCTTGGGAACTGATAGTTTACTTATGTATAAAAACAGAGTGTATGTACCTAATGACCGAGAATTGAAGCTAGCAATTCTAAAAGAAATGCATAATGTGACTTATGCTGGTCATCCTGGATATCAAAGGACTATGGCAGCAGTCAAAAGCCATTATTTTTGGCCGGAGTTAAAGAAAGAAATTGTTGAATACATCGCTAGATGTATGGAATGCCAAAGGGTTAAGGCTGAGCATAGACACCCAGCAGGGTTGTTACAGCCTTTACCCATTTCTGAGTGGAAATGGGATGTGGTAACAATGGATTTTATCACAGGATTGCCCAGAACAAGTAAGCAGCATGATTCAATCATGGTGGTGGTGGACAAGCTTACTAAAGCTGCCCATTTTATTCCACTAAAAAACACCCACAGAGCAGCAGATGTTGCTGATATCTTTTTAAAAGAAGTTGCATGCTTGCATGGAATTCCTAAGACAATTGTGTCTGATAGGGACTCGAAATTTACTTTAAATTTCTGGAAAGGACTGTTCAAAGGATTCAGAACGAATCTGAACTTTAGTACAATGTATCATCCTGAGTCAGATGGACAGACAGAGAGGGTAAATAGAGTAATAAAAGACATGTTAAGAATGTATGTGATGGATAAACCATCAAGGTGGGAAGACTACCTGCATTTGGTAGAATTCGCCTACAATAATGGGTATCATACATCTCTGAAGATGAGCCCATT
>JZKD02S1397064.1:551682-571392 GCA_000966675.3 Picea glauca
AGTAATTCATATGTTTTACTCTGAGTTAAATGTATTATTTTGCTTGAATGCATGTGGTTATATAATTTCAGTATGAGTTATGTAAAATTCCATGTATAGAATGGTAACTGAGAGGTTTGAAAACCTCGGTAGTGAAAAAGGGTACACTACAAAGTGGTTCAGACAATTTGTGAAATTGAAATACTTTATTAAACATCGATGGTTATGAAATATGACGAATTGTCAAGAAAACGAAGGCTCGGCCAATTCGAGTCATTGGCGCATTATAGTGAAGAAGACTGACGAGTGCCGGAACTATTTTGAAATTGCCTCAAACGCAAAGAAATAGGAGAGATACATAATACTTCCAGTTCAAGAAATTTGTTAAAAACAAAATGTCTTTTATTTTGTCTGAACTGGTTTATAAATATTGTGGATTGTTTGTGAAGGTTTAATGGCCTGACAAATTTCAAATTTAATTGCACAGAGTGCGTGTGCAGAGTTCAACAAAGGCCAGAACCCCAGTTAATCAATGCCGAGTATGGAGTGGGGAAAAGTGCAGTTTACCCCTGAAATAGAAGATGAACAGGAAGGAAAGGATGTTAACCTGGGAGTCGAAGGATCGAACTCTAATGGGCATGGGAAGGAGATGGATAAGGAAGTAATTCTCTCCCGTAGTGTACCCATTTTCACTACCGAGGTTTTCAAACCTCTCAGTTACCATTCTATACATGGAATTTTACATAACTCATATTGAAATTATAGAACCACATGCATTATGATAGTTTTTTCATTCATTATAAAGTGGTAGGCCTCCATAAATATGAAACATGTTTCTGGTTATGTTATCTTTTATTGATTTATGGCCGATTATCCAGCTTAATAGTTATTCTGATTTATTTTTTCTTTTTATGCCATTTCATAATGTTACTCTCTCCAAAAATGACTTGGTGGCCTATTGTGGATTCCAGTGTGGAGACGGCTACGATGGTGGTTATCCATTATTTGCATGGAAATAATTCATCATTACTGGTGTTGTAACTGCTGAGGTATAATGAGCTCCTTTATCATTAACTATAGCTTTAATTACACATGCAACATACCAATGACTTCTCAGGATCACATGCATGGAGATTACAATCGAAGAGATCATCATTTCAGCATGTCATCAAAGGTCAATCATTGCATCAGGAAGTCAAGTTCATCATAGATCATATAGTCCAGTTCATTCATAATGATACAATAGGAAGAGTAGTTCAGCACCAGCAACATTATTATGTAAGTTTTGTCATCAATCCAATCATCAAGTTGCAACATATAAGAAGTTCCTCTATAGTAGGTATTTTATTTAAATAAGTTTTTTAAACCGATAAATTCAATGCCATCTGGCCTCGAGAACATTTTAAATTATAAAATATGATAACCTGTTGGAAGAGACAGATGTTAATAGTTCTTTGCAAGTGGACACAAGATAAAACATCGACATGTGTTCTTCGAAAATGGACACATGGAGGGCATGAAGTTAATCCAAGGAAAGTGTTCTCAAGGGCTCATGTAGCCAAGGATGGGTTGTAACAACCATGTTGCAAGTTTGAAGCCTAGGGTGTGGCCCTTTATCTTATTTTGGATCGAAGGGAGGTGGATTGAAGTCATTGTTTCTTTCTTAATAAATAAGAGGCATGTGCTACGCATCCACCTGATTAAGGTCGAGCAAGCAAGTCCATTCCATTGTTAGGCGTTCTTCCCCTCCCAATCATTCTCTCCTCTTTCCCTGGATGAGTGTTCACACTTTATCTACCAACACTAGATCGAGATGGTTTTCTTCTATTGGTAAGTGACTTTCTTCGATCTACATTGATGCTACACCGGTTCTATGTGGAATGGATGAGTGTTCGTCCTTGGTCTCATAGGTTTGATAGTGTACACAGTGTTTTGGTCCAAGGTCTCTTTGTTCCTATTATTACTTTTCTTCTATTAATCGACTTCCCGAATCCATATTTTTGGGGTGAAGGAAAGGACATGCAGAGCAAATAGGATCAGATACCCACCCTGTATATCTGTTGGTTCTTATTTAATTCAAGCCTTTTTTTGTTTTCCCGTTCATTTTGCTGTAATTCTGAGTTTTTTTTGCCAGTGCAATTCATTATGTTTCTGAGCATCATAAATCCCTCTAAATCTTCGTAACTAGAGTGAAAAGAAGGCACAAGTCTCTATAGTCAGGATGATGCAATATATCTTTCCCAATAGTGTTTGGATTAGTGCTTGGGGGAAATGAAATTCTTTTGGGACTCTCAAAACTCTCCTCCTACATATGTTATTGGTTTCATCGTTCAAAGGAATTTGAGAGCATTTGGTCAAGGTATGGATTTAATTCAAGCCTTTTTTTGTTTTCTCGTTCATTTTGTTGTAATTCTGAGTTTTTTTGCCAATGTAATTCATTTTGTTTATGATCATCATAAATCCCTCTAAATCCCTGTAACTAGAGTAAAATGAAGACACAAGTCTCTATAGTCAGGATGATGCATTATGTCATGTTATGTCTCGCCCAGTAGTGTTTGGATTAGTGCATAAGACTTTCTTACCTAGGAAGTAACGTGGTAATAAATATATTGTATCCATACTTGTTAAAATTATTGTAAAATTGAGTGCTAGTTTAAATTTGATTTTACTCACCTTCACATTTTATTTTGTAGAAGTCACAGCGCACAATGAAATAGGGTCTTCGCGCCTTCTTGGTAAAATTGATTCCTTCAACTAGAATGTGATGCTTTTGGTGACATTGATTCCTTCAACTAGAATGTGAACCTCTCAAATATGAAGCTCTATTGTGAACCTCTCGAATGTGAATCTCTCTTGTAGACATATTGCAGGTACAAGACATATTGCAGGTGTATGAAGGCTTCCTTGTAGACATATTGCAGGTACAAGACATATTGTAGGTGTATGAAGGCTTCCTATGGGAATCGTACGAGTTTTCATGTGAGAAGAAAAATGGGGAAGGGGAAGAAAACTAAGAAGAGAAACGGGGAGGGGGAGGTTATAGTGATGACAATGATATGCAAGTGACCAAGTGGGAGGGCAGTTGGCAGCTCCAGGAGCTCCCAGAGACATAGGTTTATGGTATAATGTATGCCTCCTGAAAACATTAATCATTTTATGTTTGGAATTAATGCTAACTTGAAAGTTAGCATTAATTCACCTTGGGTCAACATATCATATTTATTTAGTTTAAAAATTATCATTTCCTAAAGTTTGAAGCCACTCACCTCGATATGAGGCCAAATAAGGCCTCAAACTTAAATGTTTGGACAAAAATATAAATGCAGGATAAAAAATTGTATAAAAGTTTTAAAACTTTGGTTAAAGTTGTTGATATATGCGCAAATATTAATGGACCCATGAAAGACCGATTACTATAAGTCCCTGTCCTTGCCCCCCAAAGGGGGATCTAATAACATAACAATAAATATAAGGAATTTAGAAAATAAATTAGACAAACTCTAAGGTTTTCATTACAACATATCATAACATTTAATGGGAAACAAGTATAAATATAGTATAATAATAACTCATTTATCATAATAAATATGCAACTCAATTCAAAACAATAGTATAGACCACTCAGTTATGCAATTCAACTAAAATTGATAAAAATCTGGAATTCAATTAAAAACAATAGTATAGACCACACAATTATGCAATTCAACTAAAAAGAATAGAAATAACACAACAATAAATATAAGGAATTTAGCAAAAAAAATTAGCCAAACTTCTCCATTACAACATATCTTACTATTCAATTTGAAGCAAGTATAAACATAATATAATAATAACAAGTCTTTTTTTCAGAAATCTGCAATTCACAATTCAATTAAAAACAATAATATAAATAGAATAGAATAATAAATCACTTATAAAAAATAATTACTCAATTATGCAATTCAACTAAAAACGATAGAAACAAGGTTGTGTGGCAGCGTAGTCCCTTACAATGAGGTTAGAAAGTAAAATGTGGAAAATGGGGTTGAAATGTAAATGAAACAAAGTGTTCGGTGCAAAATATATATCACGGAAATGTTGTGTGCAACATGTATATGACGGAACATGGGGAAAAAGTAAATGACACTTGGCAGGGAAAGAACCATATATATATATATATATAATGTCTGGAGGAATTAACAACTAGTTGGGCACGTGCTCGCATTACACGTGACCTTGTTATCCAACCGCTACCACTAGCTACCACTATAACCTCCAGGTGTGCCCACGACGCCCCTTACGCGGCACACAAGGTAAGTCGGGGGGAGTTGAACTCGAAACCTCATGGAAATTCATTTTCATGGCACTTGCCAATTGAGCTGCCCCCCCGGGGGTAGAACCATATATATTTTGAAACTATATAGAAACCATATATATTTTGAAAGTATATAACAAACTACAAATTTATTGACAGTGGAAGAATAAATTGGGAAATTTAAATGCATTTGTGAACATGGAGTATAAGTAAATGACGCTTGCA
The DNA here is from genome assembly GCA_000966675.3 of Picea glauca. Classification (NCBI taxonomy): domain Eukaryota; kingdom Viridiplantae; phylum Streptophyta; class Pinopsida; order Pinales; family Pinaceae; genus Picea; species Picea glauca. Next base: position 556,181 of record JZKD02S1397064.1, read on the forward strand.
TTGTAGAGAATCATTTATTTTGAAATATATAAAAAAACAAGAGTTTGTAACATATAAAAAATTAAATGTAATTGTCAGACAGAGTGGTGAAAGATAAAAATAAAAATTTGTAACATATTGAAAATTAAATGCATTTGTGATACAGACTGGTGTAATATAAGAATAAAGTCTGTAACATATAATAATTTAAATGCATTTTTATTTGAAATATGTCAAAAAATAAAAGTTTGTTACATACTACTGGAAATTTTGAAATATACAAAGAAATGGAAGTCTGTTACATATAAATCAGAATTTCAATGCGTTTGTCATGTGGACTAGGATTGGGGCTCCCATGGATCATTACAGAAATATGTACAAGAAACAGTATTGTGGAAAGAATATAGAGTGCAATACTTGCAAAAAAAAATAAAAATGGAAAGGTATAAGTGTTTGCCTATACATCTCTATTTAAGAAACTGGAGTAAGTGGGTTGATAAACAAAGCAAGATGCGATTAGTAAACTTACAATGAGGGTACATCTGAGCCCTTTGGCTATTTGCTTGCGTTTGTCGTTTCATTGATGTCGTCGACGATTGCAGTTTTAAGGATGTCCTCGATGGCTGCTGGAATGTTAGCAACTGCCTGTTGCCTTCCGTCGGCAGCCTGTTTCAATTTCCTTTCAAACCATTCTTCAATGTATATTCTCATTGGGGGGACGTTGATCTCATTCCAAATTTTTATGTTGAAAATATCATTTTATAATTCTTGGAAGTTGATAGAAAGATTACAGAGAGCCTGATGAATTTCCTCATTCTGTACTGCATATTTGACTAGCCAGTCGTGGACGTGAGTTTGATCAAATTGAGGGATGCTGTAAAAATTTTCCAGAGATAAGGCCTTAAATATAGAAACCTATTTATCGAACTCTTGCCTAGTTAAGGGAAACGAGTTTGCGATTAAGTCACGGTCCTAGAAGTCATTGGTTTTCCCATCTAAGTATATTTTTAATAGCCTAATGAATAATTTTTCTTTCTTCGATATGGATTGTTCACATGACTCAACAATGAGATGCAGGTTTATCACTTTTTCTTTCCAACATGAATTCAATTGACCGATCTAGTTTTTGGGTGGAAGATATTCTTCTCTTCTTTTTGTTTCTGTCATATTGCTGACAATCTTTCCAAAAGGAATGACCATTTTTAAAAAGAAATTTTCTTCATCTTTTAACTCGGCTTGCAAAAGCTCGAGCAAACTATGTGCCATGGTTCCAAGGAAACTTATGGTTTGTGATCTTTTCCATGCCTCAGTAACCAGTTCAATTCTTTTTTTGATATTATCCTCCACATATTCTTTACAGGATGTGAGGAGGGTGGAGGATGCTTTTACATTGGGTGCAGGGGTGCCAGGCATGGCTATTTCCAAAGGATTGAAAAGAAATGGCATAGTAATGAAGGCGTCTTCCAATTCCTTGACCCTGTTCTTCGGTCTAGAATTCTCGGTCTCCATGCTTCCAATGGAATCATGAAGTTCTTCTCCACTGCACTATGAAGTTGACATATTTGGGACGGCTGCATGTTGGCAATGTGAACCTCTAAACGAGATTTTCCTTTCTTATTTTTAACATCTTTTTTCTCAATTATCAATTTTTTGGACTGGCTATCAAAAACAATGCTTTGGAACACAAAGGATTCATCTTCGTCAAAATTTCCAGTGACAGATATGTCCATTGGATGGCTATGGTGGATGACATCCCTGGGATGATCAAGGAAGAGGATCATGCTATCCAAATCAGTGTCAAGTTCCATGTTCTCACTCTGAATTTCTGTCTCTTCCGCCTGTCCCAAATTTTTTTTTTCTCTTCTTCTCTAGTGGAAGCTTGTGAGAACTATCAATTTCATAATGTGGAGGGTCATTATATTCTCCTCCATTTGAAGATATGTGAGTTTCTTTGTTGCTTTGGTGGGTTATTGGAGTGATGCTCCAGGATTTTGTACATTTTGGAGTGGTATTTGTGGATTGAACATTCTTCTCACTAGGGCCTTTCCCCTGTTGCGTGCATAATTTAGTGCAGATTTGCATTGTGTCCACATCGTCGACATCATAGGCAGGACCGTTGTCGCCACTGTCTCTACTTTTGGGTAGGTGTTTATTTAAAAATAAATCACCAAGGCCAAGTGTTTGTAAATGTTGCTGAAAAATATTATATGGGTCTAACCCTCTTATGATTTCAGCATATCTCAGGTTGGAGATGCTAGAATGTGCTACAAAATCATCAATTTTGTTGACATTTTTCAACATGAACTCCCCTACTTTCCAAGGCAGAGGAATGAACTATTTTTCTTTCTTCTTTTGGAACAGATGAAACCAATAGTTGTATTGGCGTGCTACTTCTGCAACAAACATTATGTCTGTAATGTGACAGGAAGGAGAGCAGGTTGTTCCGTGGAGCCAAAAATTCTTATCACAATGTATCTATCTAAAAGTTCGAGTGTCCCCTTCTTGTCCAAAAAGCAAGTTGCCTGTTCAGATATGCGGGGAGTATCTTGTCCTAACAACAAAACTTTGAAAAAAGACAGGAAGCCATTAAAAACATCATAAAAACAGTGGGAATCCTTGTGCTTCCACAAGGCCTGGTACCAGAACGTTACTAGGTGAAATTTGCAGTTGACATTCTTGGACAAAGGTAGTTGCAGAAACCAACAAGAATACGCTATTGAAAAAACTAAATAGGAAGACATCTAAAATTTATTTTCCCTTTTGTAGCTTGACAATTGGGAACATATTTCATGGAAAATTAACCTGCCCCAATAAAAAATGGCTTGTTTATTGATTGTGAAATAGAAACTATAAAGAGCCATGTGGGAAATAGATGTTGTGGACTCATGTCCAATTATTCTTATAAACAACCAGACAATTTTGCGAAATGGATTTCTAAAGGAACTAACCTGCATGCTTGTAATATCTTCAAGAACTAGAAGCGAGTTTTCCAAAAAATGGGGCAAGAGGTCCAATCCGTTACTATGGTTTTCTAGGAACTATTTTCAATCTTCTCCTCTAAACGTCAATGTTGGCTCTGACAATTTTAGCATCTGGTGAAATACTTGAGGTGATAAAGAAACAGAAGAACAGTCCTAGAGTAGAATAATTATTTTCTCTGAAATAAATTTATCGGCGCACCAAGAGACCAGGTCCTTACAGTCAAAAACCTTAGGGACACAGCCTGCACGAGCAATCCTGAAGGTCCAAATTACTTGGTTCTCTGCAGTAGAGTTTGAGTAATAAGAATATGCCTTGGACCACTGGAAGTTATGGTCCTTGCGCTCAAAGATGTTGAGTGTATCTCCATAGAATTGTTGTCAAGCTGATGCCATAGCTTTATGAGAATGTTGGTTTGTTGTAGATGATGGTTTAAATGAACAGTTAGAGAAGATAATGTAACTCTTCGCTAAATCTTGGTTAAATTCTTATGAATGGGAAAGATCCTTGAGCCTTTTGCTGAGTAATGACAATATGTATGGGTGGTGCATGATGAATTGTTATCACTAACTCTTATTTACGGTATGGTGAAGAGAAATTAAGGATTGGAGGTTTCGTGAATGTGCCAAGGCCACGACATGTGAACAAGATTTCATGTTTTTTAAATCCACACTCAGAAGGGATAGTATAATCACCCTACAAATTTTGGTTTAATGCACATCAATACAATATCTCCTCAAACCTTTCTGCATGATGACCTATTAAAATTAAATGCCACCAATTCCATATTTAGAAACAAGATATGTATATATATATATATATATATATATATATATATATATATATAATTATTTTATTATAGACAAGTGTGAAGGTGACGAAGACGACGAAGAGAAAGGAAATAATGGAAACCTATGAAAAGTGGTCGGACGGAATTCAAAAAATGATTACGGGAATACTCAGGACAACCAAGTGTCGCACGGTCAAATTTCATGTATCGGAAATTTTGAGTGCAAAATGTGTAAAATAGAAGAGATCATGATGGGCAAGTTCAACGAATTGTTTGTATATTTGAGGAATTCTGGCAAAGTGGCTAAGTATGGAATAGGGAAATTGCTAATTTCATGCATAGAAATAAGATCTTATATATAATTGGCAACTGCTAATCGCAAAGGGGAGCAGGCATAGGAAACAACGACTATGAATTGAATATTTCTTCAACCTACCAAACCGACGATCCAGCAAAGAAATTTGAAGAAATGGAAAAGTATGGAAAGCGGATAGGCAGGATTCAAAATGGGGTGACAATAGTTCCACAAAATATGTGAGGACCTGATGCAGAACCCCCCTTCCTCAAGGTCCACTGACCTCCCCATCAAGGATCATTCTTCACCCTTGATGAGGCGAAATTACTCATTGGTTCCCTACTGGAACCCCTTGAACATATCCACAGGTCCTTAATCTAGATCCCACCTACACAATTGGTGCTAGGCATGGGGTCTCAGCCCATATGACCACACAATATGACCACGAGCCAATATCCTTGGTGCTTTCTTCTTCGTTTTCGGGGATATGAGTGAAACACATTCAATCCTTCTCACGTTTGAAGGCCCAAAACCCGATTAGGGCCGAGAAAATGTTAGTCCACCCTCCTATGTAAATAATGCAACCATGCACTATGAATCAGGTCCTAGTGCGAACAATGCTTCCTTCCTCGCAAAATCCTAATTCTTGAAAGTCGATGGCTAGATCGGATGGTCCAAATCCGTCATGATCCGACGACCTGTATTTCCCCCTGGTTTTTACATACTGAGGATTCAAAAGACAAGTCTTGACCTTGCTCCCAAACTTTTTGAACCCTAATCTCCCTATATTCAAACTACGACCTAGATCCCACTGGATCAACAACTTCGATCTCCTCTAAACTTTCAACACTAGACGAACCTCCAGCTATCCTCCTCGCAACTTGGTGCGATTGAACAATCTTCGTGGTTTCGACACCCCTCCCTGGGAGTGTTCTATCATCCATTTGAGACTCAATGAATCTACAACATATTCCCCTACATCACCCTTGCTCTGTATATGATGGTTCACCATCTTCCGGTGAATTCTCCGAACCCTGATGGCTTCTAAATCTCTGCCAAGCATCAGCTAAATGGATGCTAATGACTTCTTTTGGGGTTTCATGACCCTCAACTCTGGGAATGATGTTCTCCAAACTCTTAAAGATGAAATATGAAGTCCCCATGTGTGCACGAGCATTAAGGTTCACGCACCTCTGACAGGTCTGATAGTTGTCAGCTATCTGCACTCAGCTCTGATGGCTCAGATACACTTTCTCCCACTATTTCCTTCGTGCATCTGGACATGCTCAACGGTCCATATCTCAGCTCCTCAACTGATCCAATGATATTTGTGCTCCTCCTCCTGAGATTTGGCACCTTTCTTCCCAGCCTTAGAAGATTTTGATGCTTCAAAAGGCCTCGACCTTTGCCTCCTCTGCGAAGCCTATGACCTTGGGCCCCACCTGCATTTTGGATACGCTATCCCTTTTGAGATTGTCAAATTTTCTCTATTTCTAAGGCCCTCATCCTTTCTCTGCGTCTTCTTCCGAAGACTTCTGGTGTTCCTCCTGGCACACTTTCACTGTGCTCGACCTCCTGAGCTTCTTCCAACTTGAAACAAGTTCAGCATGTGCACACTTGTTGTGCTATGAATAGCCTTCAGATGGCTCCCTCTCAGCACTCCGTCTGAGTGTTGGCCTGGTGCATTCCTTGCATAGGTATTCCTCCTTTTTGAGCTCTAACTACTCGAACCTCAAAGGTCTTTGTCTCTTCCGTCCCTCGAAGAGATGAAAGTTCCCTTTGGAAACTTTTACTCAAGCACTTCTTGTGATCCAACATAGTATTTAAAAACTTTGTAAGTGTATTATCTTCAACAATTATCCTTCCCATGAACTCAAAATAGAGTTCCTTCAGTGCACTCTATGCACTCGATTGATGCCCTCCTGGAAGAGCTCTATAAAACCTACAATGATTCTCTCTTCTTGGAACCCTCCTCTGCACAGTCTTACCTCCAAGGTGTTGAAAAACCTTGAGGCTTCTCCCTGAGTCTAAGACTTCCTCTGGTGCACCCTCCTGGCATGTATTTGTCTGATTCTGTAGAACTTATAAGTTCACTCATGCACTGGCCTTCAGAGTCCTCAGTACTTTGTCATGAAACCTCTTGCATGAAACCACAAAGAACCTAGACTGAAAATCAAATAAACGCACAGATAGATAGAGAAGTCTATCTATCACCTTCATATGTAACCTAACATACATATACAACATAAAATAACACACAGATGGCATTCACTCATAAACACATAAACACACAAAGAATCTCATGCAGGAAGAACTACTCTTTGTATTAATCTCATAATGCCTATACAAAGGTTACAAAAGCTTGGACTGGAACAGAGTCTTGGCTCCTCTCTTTTATCCTCTCTAATCTACCTATCTGCCTCTCGTAGAACTCTCTCTTTTTTTCTTTTTTATTTCTTTTTGGTTCTAATGAGTCCAGATACAGAGATCTTTTACCAAAAGGGACTCCTCGAGCTCTTCCCTCCATCTCACCTACTCTCATAAATTACATTCAATGGTTGTCTAGTTTAGATGGAATCTAGATCTTCATCCTATCAACCATTTAAGGTGACTCTATCTACAACCTGCCCAAAATCATGGCTTTGTCTCTACCAACCTTACAAACATTTAATTACAATTTCAAATTTTAAAATGAGAGGCTTGGCACCTCTCTCCTCCATGAATGCACGTTGAATGCACTGGTTGGATGGTGCGTAGCTGGGTGAAGCGATGCTCCTACATCATACTCCACTACTGTGAAACTTTCATGAGCTCATGCTCATGATATTCCCAGCTCTGTTGTTGAAATCCAACTGGATCACAAACAATCCTCTAGAGTTATCCATTTGCTCCACTGCCTTGCTGTTGTTGTTGTTGCTTCTTTCCTGCTACTCTTGCAGGTCTTCCTTTGCTCAACATCCTCCTACTGACACTTTATTGTTTTGACCTCAACATTAGCCTCCTAATTTCTTCTATCACCTTTTTTAGCTTCTCTAATGGTTGGAGTTCCTTATGATTGTCCCTCGTGCAATTTTCTCCATCCCTTATGGCCTTGACTTGCCACTCTACTACAGATTTTAGCTCTGCAGTCTGTTCTTGACTGACTTGTTGTTCAGTCCTCTTCTCTGACATATTAGCTTCTTCCATTTCTCTTTGCACTCGTTCAACTCCATATTCCCCTAGATACTCCCCATAATGGAATTTTGATTCATCTTATGCTGCATGCCTCGACACTGTAGTCATCTGTTCAACTCCCTGGCTGAATTTTTTGAGAAATTTATCTTAATGCTCTTCTCCCAAAATATGCATGATTGTCTTCTCATGGAATTCATCTACTGGATTTGCATGGTTCAACCAATGTCTTCTCATGGACTTCATCTACTAGCTCTGGATGGTTCAACCAATCCTCTAGCGTCTCTAAATCCTCCTCCCATGGAGTGAGAATCTTGTCTGCGTGCTCTTCTTCTATTGGGGTAGACATCAATATATGCTCCTTCTCCTCCTCTATGACAGTCACATCTGGTTGTCCTTCTCCTATTATTGTTGCAACTACAACACATGATTTGGCCTCAACTGGGATATATGGCAGGAATACCTCTATTCCTCCAATGATTGGAAGGCATCTTTGATCCCCCTCCATTATCTCTCCTTGCTAATATGAACTCACATGTGAGTTCATGAGATTGTCAATCAATCTCATCTCGCTTCCCTTGCCCACTTGGAAATTTTGGATTTTTGTCCTGTCCTCCTGGTAGCCTATGAGATCCTCCAATGATCCCATATCATTTCCCCCTAGCAACTTGAAAGTTCCTCACCTCCCACTTGGTCGTTTCTGAGATCTCTGCTTGATCTCTCCTCCTCACCATCATTGAGACTCTTCCCAGATTTTGGATCACAGATATGAACCACTTCCTCTTCACTTTTGAGGCTTTCAACATGCCTCAACCATCCTCTCAACATCTTTCGTTGTCCCCTGGCCAACAATTTCCGAATGGGCCATTTTACCTTCTTCTTTATGGGCCACTTGTACACCCAATGCTCTTTATCATCCTACTACATTTTAAATGCAAGATTCTCCATTCTTTCTCTTATATCACTGAGCTCTTGGCCTATCTCAACCTTGTTTTTCTACTAGCGGTCTCCTCTTGGACCACGTTCATGGCCTTCAGTAGCCATCCTTCCTTTTCCAACCTCAAGAATGAAATTGGTTCTTTTGGCTTAGCTCACCTGGCTATCTACAATTTGTTGCACACCCTGCAACAATATTTCACACAGAGAACCAACAATCTGTCTTCCTCCAGCTCCTGATATCACTGACGATATTGAACTCTCTTCTTATTTACTCTTCCCCAACCTATAGAAATCAGTTATGTGCAATCTATGATACCAAATGACACAGACCCCCCCTTCTTCAAGGTTCTCTAACCTCCTGGTCAAGGATCGTTCTTCACCCTTTATGAGCTGAAATGGCTCACTCGTTCCCTGCTAGAACCCATCGAACAGATCCACAGGTATTTAAGCTAGACGCTCCCTGCACAGCGGGTGCTAGGAACAGGGTCTCAGCCCATATTACCATGCGAAATGACTGCAAGCCAATATCCTTGGTGCTTTGTGCTTCGGTTTCGGGGATATGAGTGCAACACGCTCAATCCTTCTCATGTTTGAAGCCCAAAACCCGATTAGGGCCGGGAAAATGTCATTCAACCCTCCTATGCAAACAATGTGACCACGCGCTATGAACTATGTATCAACGTGAACAATTCTTCCTTCCTCACAAAATCTCGACTCCTGAGAGCTGGTGGGTAGATCGGACAATCCAGACCTATCATTATACGACAACCTGTATTTCCCACTAGTTTTCGCATACTGGGTATTCAAAAGTCAAGGATCAACTATTGGCCCTTGACCAAGTTTTGAGTAACACTTGGTCATATTTGACCATTTTTGGACTTCGATAGCCTGTCAAAGATGGAGCGCTAGGTGAAGCAGAGATCACAGGATCTCGACCCACTTTTGGGGCCCTTTTAGCATTTTGGGTTAATGTAATGAGAAAGGGATGTCAGCCCATGGGTTTACCCATGTTTAGGCCTATTTTGTAAAGTATAAATAAGTAGCTAAGCAATGTAAGAGAGGGAAAGAAGATAAGATAAGTGTTAGTAAAGGCTTTGTGTATATTGTGTGACCGACTTGCAGAGCTGAGTCTAAGTGTGTTAAGTGATAAGTGTATGGATTGTAAGAAGGATCTGTGCTAGATCTACTCGAGGAAGGAAGATATGAAGAGGTGCATGCATATCTCTTATCCTATGTGGAGTACACGTGTGAGCTCTGTGTTGTAACCCAATTGAACAAAGCTAATAAATAAGAAGAAGACTTTGTGGACATAGCCCCAGGGTGGGGGTGAACCACGGTAACTCTGTGTATTGTGCTTAGTACTTCAACCTAATATGTTGGTCTCTTTCCATGTGTTGTGCTTGATATGATTATGCTATGTGATTTTCTATGATATACTTAGATAGATACACTCTGCTTTGTGATTATTAGATGTGTGGGTGTAGATCTTACATATACGAAAGTGTTGAGTGCTAGACCTATTTTGTTTTTGCTAAGTGCTAACTTAACCTAGATCTAAGTGAATGCTGCAGTGCTCTGTGCCATCTGTGGAGTGCCAAGAGGGTTAAATATGGATGAATGACCTATTCTAAAAGTGCTTGCTAAGAGTAAGAATCATAGATATGTGTCCTAGCTAAGGTTACGGACACCTGAGTCTTGCAACCACCCCTGGCTCCACCTCGGGTGAGACTTCATCTTCTTTATAGGTGTTGTCGAAAGGGTCAGTAGTTAGGGTTTTGTTGGTGCGTTGTTGAAGCGTTGACCCCTAGGTCTGACCCTATGCCAACAAATGGTTCCTTTGTCAGGACCTAAAACTGTGATTGTTGGGAACTGAGGAAGAAGAAACTTTTTGCAAAAGGAAGCTCTGTGCATAGATATGTTTCCCTAGTGCGCAGCTTTTTACTCGACTTGTGAAGCTTTGTGCTAGGAATAAGGTCAGATATGAAGAAAGGGAGATCAAATCCAAAGAAAAGAAGTGATATATGAACACTCTGTTCTCTAAGGAAAGTAAAAGTGGAAAATTCTGAAAGAAAGAATTCAGATCTGCAGAAAAGAGGTAAGATCTGTAAGCTCTATGCCCTAATAAAGGTAAGAGTAGTCAAAATTTCTTAGATCTGGAAGCTTTGTGCTCTATAGAAGTAAGATAAGTGAAATTGTTGGTTTCTAGAGCATGGATCTAGGTATGTTTGATAGATTCAGTCCTAGCTTAAAAACTAGGGCATTAATAGATGAAAGAAAGTTTGATATGAATAGATATGATAAGTATAATGATAGATATGTTATACCTATGCATAGAATGAATGTCTAGACTAACAAATGGATGCAGGATCCTAGAAAGAATTTTTTGCAGACCAGCCATTATGATCCTAGCGTGCAGTACAAGAAGAGTTGGGGATCATTTAAGAGAAATAGAGGATTAACTCTTTGTTATAGTTGCAGAAGACCAGGTCATCTTCCTAAGGAATTCCCTGGGAGAAAACATAGTTCCCTCTGTTGTAAGGCTATGGACCATGAAGTACTAGATTTCCCTAGAATGATTGCTAGACTTGAAAAGTTGAATATGGAGAAAGCAAACCCTAAAGGAGACCAAGAAACTAATATTATAGAAGAAACCCAACAAGAATGAGAGATTATGTTACTGAAAATGAAAGAAACCCTAAATTAACATAAAGATGCCAGTTTGTCAGAGATATTCAAAGAAAAGGACAAACTTGAAATAAGAATAGGAGACTTCAACATTGTCTGTGCTCTAGATGAGGGAACACAAATGAAAATTATGATAGAAAGTACTTGGGAAACCCTTGGAAGGCCTGCTATGGTTCCCTCACTAGGAAGAATAGGGTTGTTTAAAGGAAAAATGGTAACCCTATGTGGAAGAATTACCCAGATAGCTATGAGTACCCATGGAGCTTCGACAAAGGAAGAGTTATAAGTCATTAGATTTATTGAGGACCGTGCCCCCTTTCCATCTTTGTTAGGAAAGATCTAGATTGAAAAAGATCATATCTAGAGAAAATAAGAAAAGGAAGCCCTAGAACAAAAGAAGAAAGAACTCATGGAATTTATGACTAGAAGGATCGCCTACTTGATTGAGGAACAAGAGAATAGATATCAGTTGTTGAACACTAGGGACCTGGGTGTTGAAGATATAAGAGTGTTAGAGGAACCACAGAAGACAGAAATGCCTAATCCATATGAGGAAGGAGTATTATCCTTGGATCTAAAGAAAGAACCTCAACCACGCGAAGTGCCTATGTCGAGAGAATATAAGACTCAGAATGGAAAAAGGATGACCGAGATGAAGCTCACTGGGAAGAAGGACAGGAAGCTAAGTAAAAAGAGAGCCAAGATAAAAAAATTACAGAAGGTTCCGGAGGAAACTTCGCAGAAGGAAAAACAACAAGAATTGAGCTTCGTCGGGATATCAAAACTGTAGCGACATATGCCACTTCATCGAGGTGAAGTAATAGAGCCATTGAAAGCCAATATAACTATTCGCCTGCCACTCCTAACGGGTCAGAAAGCATTTATGTCTCACCGCTAGACCACTCGACCATGCCATAATGGATAGAACATAATTTAATGTAGCCTCATACCCATTGCAAGCAGACCGTTGCTAAGTTTCCCTACTTAGTCCGTTATGCCACACACCAAGAATATTTTTTTCTATTTGAGAATTTGATCTCAAAACCTGAGATTACTTCACCCTATAATCATTGCCTTGTTCCCATACCATTCACTGTAGTATTTGCATTCACTTCACACCCGAGATAAGTTGACCCAAGCTTGTATGTCAGACGAGCTCAGTGCTGTTGAGAAAGTTGTTGAAGAAGTTTTGATTGAATTAATGACTGAGAGAGTCATGTTGAAGCATGGATTATCTAGAGGAATCCAAGCATCATCAATGAGAGGACCCTAGGCCTCCCCTTCGACTTCTCGTGCTGGTCCATCTCAGCCGACCGATGAGAAACAGAGAAAGCACAGGGATGACATCGCAAATGCCAAGATTATCCCATGCATTCTACCTACTTACTTACCACCTATAAGCGGTGCCATCAACGTGAAAGTGTACCTTGCAACTTTGAGTACACTTTGATAACCGCGTACCTTCCAAAAGGGGTGAGTGGAGTTTTTGCTGCCCAGGATAAGCTCGCAGCATTGAAATTTAGTGATTTTAACAATGGAGATTGTAAGGTTTACAACATGTTAGCCCCACATAATTACTTAACTAGGACCAAAGGAAAGAATTCTAATATTGTCCCATAGTCATGGACCCAAAACCTTGCGCAATCCACGCTTCTTAATGTAATGAAGATCCCGCACTTTGACAGACACTGGGAAGTCAGCACATGTGTCATGTTGTTGTTGTCCTACTACCATAGAGGATACTTATGGTTGGACCGCTGCATCAATGCCGATATGACCTTGATCAATTAGATCACAGGACTTAGTATGCAAGGCCCTAACCCACAGGAATTTTACCCTGGAAAGACCTTAGACCGAGAACTAGTGCATAAGATAAAAGAAACTTATGGTGATGTCGAGAAAGGCATGTGAGGCTACAAGGTAGCCTCTATCCAGAGTGGCACAGTGTGCCTTTCCTATCAATTGATCGCAGGCAATCTAGTTCGCAAGAATAGACCAACACAAGTGACTGGATTCGTAGTTGACCTTGCAAGGAAGTGCGCCGAGGGACTACAGATGAACTGGGCATAGTACCTTGTCAACCAACTAGAGCTTGATTGCAAAGAAGCGCAATACCAAGGGTACAAGTTCCACTTTAGTTGGTTGCTCATCCTAATCGGTTTCATCGCCTGGGATCTACCATAAGGTGGCACTTTTTCAAAGATCAAACCCTTTGAACCACTGGCCGTGAATTTTTGTACACTGTGGTACTCCAATGACATGAGCAAGAAGTGACAATCCAATGCCATCTTCCACGCTTATTACAACCAATTGAAGAATGTAATCCAGTCTACACCACGCCTCACCCCAAACCCACTTCATAGGTTTAGACCTTTGATAAAATTGAGCGTAGACTGCCACTTCACCTATATCATAGTGCACACTAATGAGCACAAACAACAACTCCAGTCGTACTACAAGTTGACAGAAGAAGACTAGGAGTAGATTACCAAGGAATGGTCAGCGAACCTCCTTGTTGCAGTGGACCCCGCAGAAATGTCCAACGTGGAAAGCGCTGAAGCTATGCTGGATACACCTGGACCAAGAAAGAACAAGAAGGATGATGAAGTTCAAGATATCCATAGAACATCCATGAAGACTACTTCGATCTCACCTGCACAGGGAGGTGATGGTGAAGCACTAGGTGGCACAAAGGTTGAGCAAAACAAAGGTGAGGTTACTCCGCCTAGAGAGGAGGAGGATCCCACTAAGAAAAGGAAGATTACCCCACCAAATCCCTCATCACAAAAGAAAAATAAGACCACCCGGACTACATTTAAGACTACCCTCACACCAGATGAATTCGACTTATTAATCGCTGTGCTAAGTGATGCTTCACTAGAGATCGAAGAAAATCAAGAAGCAAAGCAAGAGGAGGTATTCACCTGAATCAACAGAAAACTTCAAGAAGTGAAATAGGCACTCCAGTCCAGCTGAGCAGTTTCTACTGTGCCCTTGACAATTGGAACAACAGGAACATTCGATGAGCCCACCCAATTACACCACATCACTGAGAAAGTCGAAGCTTGCCTTCAATGAGCTCAAGAAGACACATCACAAGCCAACCAGGATTTGATACAAGTACAGAGCGCAATTGTATAGCAACAGAGTAAGGCAGAATGGGAAAATATTTCCCTACAAGCAAAGTGGGATGAGGAAAAAGAACAGTTATAACAGAGCAAGGACCATTTGCTAGCAGAGAAACTTGAAGTACTAATCAAAATCTGGACCAGGGGTCAAAATTTAGCTCAAAAATCAAATTTCTCAGAATTGCCTCAAAACAAATGAGAGTGTATCCCTCGTCATCACGAACCCAACACAACTCGTTTGGGTTCAAATGGACATCAAGAGCGAGAGATATCGCGATCTGTTCGAATCGTCAAACGTCCGTACAGGCGGACATGGCAGAGGTCGTACGCTGACGTGGTAGAGGTGACATGGCAGAGCTGAGTTGGCATATGCTGATGTGGCAGTTTTGGATTGGCTGACAGTTGGACGAATTATGTTTCGACACGTGGCATCATTTTTGGCAAATGGTGTGGTGCCATGTGGCCCAGTCATGGGTTGCGATGTGGCACCATGCCAATGGTTTATTGGTTCAAACTTTATGGAGTCCGTGGGGATTGAACCCCGTGCCTCCCCCTTTGGCAGCGCTTTTGTAGTGTGTGGGATACCACTAGCCCACACGGTGGTCCTTATATATCAAATGTGTTTTATTATATTTGAATTATATTACAATGTGATATGGGGCGCGTCCAGGATGGGGCTTAGCCCCAGCCCCGGTCACATGTATTTATATATATGACCACCATTTTATACATGGATTTTTGGCATGCACCTTTCAACAGTTAACCCCCGGTCATATAACATTACCATATGACCTTGTTATATGTGCGCGTTGTTAGGTGAAAATATTGTCGTTTAATTCCGTCGTAGTAATTGCCCAACGATTTAATTTGTCAATCCGAGGTTCGTAGGCTTACGAAGCACATGCACTATATATGCAGGATTAGGCACCTAACTTCTAATCTAGGAAATTCAATCAAATCCTAACTCTTGCATTCCACTTAATAAGACTTAGTTGTTGTAGGCATGAAAACACTAGCTCCCTTTTAGGAGGCCTTCTCGGAATGTTTCAAATAACCCATCAACAATCAAGATCATCAAGTAAACACTCATGCGTTGAAAATAAAGACACTTAAAAAGATTAGTTGTTGTAGGAAACAAAACACTAGCTCCCATTCAGGAGGTCTTCTCGGAATGTTTCACAAAACCTATCAACAATCAAGATCATCAAATGAACACTCATGCATTGAAAATAAATAAACTTAAAAA
>JZKD02S1397064.1:586866-599470 GCA_000966675.3 Picea glauca
TTTTTATAGCCAAGCATTGGGTTATTATGCAACCTCTTTTGAATGTGAAAAGGGGCTCTTTAGGGCACAATTAGGTCTTTGACCAGCCTCCCCACGCAGATTAAGCTCGGATTTGATGTCAAATCGACTTGGGAGCTGATCCATTAGTGGTTGGGAAGCCGACCAACTTCATAAATGCGCCGTTTGGCAGGCGCGCGGGTTTTTCACCCCACAGCCGCGCATATGCGCTCCAGATACGAAGATGTTGCACGCGTGCGCGTGCGCGCCCAGTGGGTGCATAGCGCTTTTTAATTTTTTGGCCATTTTGCATAGTTTTGACCCTTTTGTTGTGCTGTGGAATTAATCCTTGTGCCATGAATGACTGTTTTTCTGTGCTGATGATGCAGAGTTCTTGTCGCCCTGTGCGGACGAAATTTCAGTGATAACAGGAAGGTTGAGATTTTTCAAATGAGTCTCGACTGGTGTTGATGATTGTCTGACGACTATGTAATGTCGATCATGTTTTTTGACTTATGTTTAGTCGATGGTGTTTGTTGACTTGTAAGTTGATTTTGAGTACACCAAGATGCAGGAAAAAACCATGTACTTTGATGAAGTACAAGGTGCGACAGTTTGCTTGAAGAGAAAAAAGATTTTGTTGGCATCATTTTTCAGTCTTGTATAATTTGTTTTCAAGATTGATGGTTTTCTTGGCTTGTGACAAGATGTCGCGGTAAAGTTTTTGCAGCCATTGGAGAGTTGATTGTTTTGATGCCAAAGAGTTGACAATAGGGACTTGATTCTCAGTGGGAAGGTTGGCCATCTTCCAAGCACAAAGAGAACAATGGGTCAGCAGTAGCTAGAGAACAGTGGTTGAGGGACATAGACAGTTGCAATGCAAGGCATGTCAAGGTATCCAGGTGATTATCAAAAAGACTTTTCAAGTAGAATCAGTTGATATAACTTGAAAGCAGAAGAGTATTGAAGATCAGACAGATAATCATAATCTTTTGTGGGTCCAAAATCTTTTCAGTGGGAATGTGTGATCAAAATCTGGACCAGAGGTCAAAATTTAGCTCAAAAATCAAAGTTCTTAGAATTGCCTCAAAACAAACGAGGGCGTAGCCCTCATCATCAAAAACCCAACACAACTTGTTTGGGTTCAAACGGACGTCAGGAGTGAGAGATATCGCGATTTGTTCGAATCATCAAACAGGTAAAAAAAGGGACGCTGACTATGCAGTCCATACAGGCTGACGTGGCAGAGGCCGTACATTGACGTGGCAGAGGTGACATGGTAGAGTTGAGTTGGCATATGCTAACATGGCAGTTTTATATTGGCTAACAGTTGGATGAATTATGTTTTGACACGTGGCATCATTTTTGGCAAATGGTGTGGTGCCACGTGGCCCAGCCATGGGCTGCCACGTGGTACCATGGCAATGGTTTGTTGGTTCAAAATTTATGGAGTCCGTGGGAATCGAACCCCGGACCTCCCCCTTTGGTAGCGCTTTGGTAGTGTGTGGGCTACCACTAGCCCACACGGTGGTCCTTATATATCAAATGTGTTTTATTATATTTGAATTATATTGCAATGTGATATGGAGCGCGTCCGGGTTGGGGCTTAGCCCCAGCCCAAGTCGCATGTATTTATATATATGACCACCGTTTTATACATGGAGTTTTGACACAAACCTTTCAATAGTTAGCCCCCGGTCATATAACATTACCATATGACCTCGTTATATGTGCACGTGTTTTACATTTTTCAAAGGTCCACGCGCCTGGTCCCATGGCGCCTATCCATGTGACTTGGGTTTAACCACTATCCCTTTATATATATATGAGTGCGCGGTCATATGGACCTTGTGACCGTGGTCTTGGCGGTTAGGGGATTCTGCGCCCATAATCGTCCTACAGTTTGCACCGTTATGTGGTTGTGCCCGGTTCTGGGTTTAAGCACGCGTTTTGGAGTGTGTTCTTGGTTGAGAACGTATAGGAGGTGCATGTTGGCGAACCACAGATATCAAGCTTGAATGAAGAGAATGGCAGGAGGCCTATCTTCTTCATTTTTTGGCCGAATGAGGTGCCGTAAAAGCCCAACTAGGGGTTTTTGGACGTTCTAAATCCATTGGCACTATTTTCATAGCTATTTGAAGACTTATTTTGTAGGTTTTTAACCATTGAAGTCTCAGAGAGCTCTAGGGATCTTGAAGCCCTCATTGATTGACGTCATGTTTTGGTGAGTCCAAGTTTGTTTTCTATGACTGAATAGTCATTTTTGGCTAATTGTTATGCTCTGAACACATTGGGACAGGTTTCAGAGGCTTTTGAGGACTTTTACAGGTGTTTTTTCCAAAGAGAAGCTCAATGAAGCTTATGGCCACATGTAGAAGAGGTCATGCTCGGATGAGCCATGATCTGTTTTCAGATTTTTATTAGTTATTTTTGGGGTTTTTATGTGTTCTGATCCCAATGGTACAGTCAAAATTTCCATTGGAGTTGAGCAACATCTTGTAAAATAACTTCTGACAAAATAATCCTAGAGAGCCAAGTCCATTGATGGAGGCTCAAGGAGATGTAGCCCGTAGAGGGGTGAACTCCTTTATCATCTTGTTATTGTTGTGAGTTTGATGGTTTATTTGCTGCAAGTTATATTTGCTATGTACTGATTTAAAACACATATTTAACCATTTAAAAGAACATATCCTCACACATGAACATTTAAAAGAAGATGCATAAACTTGACACATAATTTATCTTGCATATTTTAACACATGGAGCAAGGTCCTGTAAAGTTTATTTTTATGAAGTAGAGGGTGCTTGCATAGAATTACAAGTCAACCTTATATTTTCATATCAAGTACAGGAAAGAATTCACAAAGAAATTCTCTCTGTGACGGTCATTGAAGTGAAAATTGAAGAACGTGTCCCACAGTAGGTGGCACAACTTGAAGAATTAATACAACAACTTCAGCAGCGCATCACATATATGAAACTTCATACCATGCCCAAGAATCCTCAAGAAATAAGGGATTTAAGGGAGGCAACTTCCCGTGGCATAGTTTGACGATTAAAAACCTTTGCCTTGGAATGCAAGCAGCTGAGCGCTAGAAGCGCCCAAACTTATGAGAACCTAACAAAGAATCCAGAGTTGCGGGCATTGGAGGCACAACTCCAAGAAGCAAAGAAGCACACAGACACGCTACAAGTCCAGCTGAAGGATTTGACCCCAGTCGAAAGAATGAAGAGGTTTTCAGAACAACACACCACCCAACAATAGGTACACACGCTACAAAGTAGAGTAATGGAAGTCTCCCAATGACTTCAACCAATCTAAGAAAAGGCAAGCCAACTGTTCACTGAAGTTGAAAGCCATGGAACTGATCTTGAATAGGTTTTCATCACCACAGAACAATGCCTGGAAGGGCCAATAAATGATGTAGTGATCCAAGAGTTCACTGAGAAAGAGGTTTCCACACTGTAGCAAGTCGAAGTAGTTTGAGCCAAGCTTGAGGAATTTGAGGTGGAATTCATCAGACTAGAGTGACTCAGGACGAGTCATAGGTGAGTGTTGGGGGCCTGTTGGCCCTTGACCAAAATTTGATGAACACTTGGTAATATTTGACTGTTTTTGGACTTCGACAACCTATCAAATATGGAGCGCCAGGTGAAGCAAAGATCATGGGATCTCGGCCCACTTTTGGGGGCCTTTCAGGGTTTTGGGTTAATGTAATGGGAAAGGGATGTCAACCCATGGGTTTACCCATATTTAGGCCTATTTCATAAAGTATAAATAAGTAGCTAATCAATGTAAGAGAGGGCGAGAAGATAAGCTAAGTGCTAGTAAAGGATTTGTGTATATTGTGTGACCAACTTGAAGATTTGAGTGCAAGTGTTGTAAGTGCTAAGTGCACGAATTGTAAGAAGGCTCTGTGCTATATCTACTTGGGGAAGGACGATCTATAGAGGTGCGCACAGATCTCCTGTCCTATGCGGAGTACAAGTGTGAGCTCTGTGCTGTAGCTCGATTGACCAAAGATAATAAAGAAGAAGAATACTTTGTGGACGTAGCCCCAGGATGGGGGTGAACCATGGTAACTCTGTGTGTTGTGTTAGGTGCTTCGACCTAATGTGTTGGTATCTTTCCATGTGTTGTGCTTGATATGATTATGATATGTGATTTTCTATGATACACTTAGATAGATCTACTTTCCTTTGTGCTTCTTAGATGTGTGGGTGTAGATCTGACATATATGAAAGTGATGAGTGCTAGACCTATTTGGTTGTTGCTAAGTGCTAACTTAACCTAGATCTAAGTGAATGTTGTGGTGTTCTGTGCCATCTACAGAGTGCCATGAGGGTTAAATGCGGATGAATGACCTATGCTAAGAGTTCTTTCTAAGAGTAAGAATCACACATCTGTGTCCCAACTAAGGTTGCAGACACCTAAGTCTTGCAACCACCCCTACCTCTATCTCGGGCAAGACTTCATTTCCTTCGCATGTGTTATTGAAAGGGCTAATAGTTAGGATTTTGTTGGTGTGATGTTGAAATGTTGAAACCTAGGTCTGCCCCTGTGCCAACATCAACCTTGCTCCCAAACTTCTCGAACCCTGATCTCCCGGTATTCAACCTACAACCCAGATACCACTGGATCAACAACTCCGATCTCCTCTGAACTTTCAACGTCGGATGAAACTCCATCTGTCCTCCTCGCAACTTGGCGTAATTAGAGCATTCCGCCATCTGTTCAAGACTCAATGAATCTCCAACATATTCACCTATGTCAACCCTTTCTCTGGATCTAATGGTTCACCATCTTCCAGAGAATTATCGCAACCCTGATGGCTTCAAAATATTTGCAATGCATCAGTTTAATGGACACTCCTGACTTCTTTCAGGGTTTTGTGACCCTCAAATCTAGGCACAATGTTCTCCAAACCCCGAAAGTTGAAATATAAATTCCCCCTGTGTGCATGAGCGTTAAGGTTTGCACACCTCTGGTAGGTCTGACAGTTGTCGGCTATCTGCACTCAGATCCTATGGATTAGATCTATTTTCTCCTGCTCTTTCCTCCATTCATCTAGATGTGCTCAATGGTCCAAATCTCATCCCCTCGGCTGATCCAACGATAGTTGTGCTCCTCCTCCTGAGATTTGGCACCCTTCTTCCTAGCCTTAGAATATTAATGCTTCAAAAGGCCTCGACCTTTGCCTCCTCTGTGAAGCCTGTGACCTTGGGTCTGTCCTGTGTTCTAGAAACACTATCCCTTTTTATCTTGTCAACTTTTCTTTATTTCTAAGGCACTCAACCTTTCTCTGCGTCTTCTTCTGAAGACTCTTGGTGTTCCTCCTGGCACACTTTTTTTGTGCTTGACCTAATGAGCTTCTTCGAACTTGAAACAATTTCACCCTACACACACTCCTTGTTCTTTGAATATCCTTCAGATGGCTCCCTCTCAACACTTCGTCTGAATATTGTCCTGGTGCATTCCTTGCACAGGTCTTCCTCCTCTTTGAGATCTAACTACTCAGACCTCAAAGGCCTTTGTCTCTTCCGTCCCTCGAAGAGATGCAAGTGCCCTATGGAAACTTATGCTCAAGCACTCCTTGTGAGCCAACAAAGTATTTAGCAACTCTATAGGTGTCTTCTCTTCGACACTTCTCCTTCCCCTGAACTCGAAATAGAGTTCCTTATGTGCACTCTATGCACTCGCTCGATGCCCTCCTGGCAGAGATCTACAAAACCTACAATGACTATGTCTTCTCTGCACCCTCCTCTGCACAATATTACCTCCAAGGTGTTCAACAACCTTTAGGATTTTCCCTAAGTCTAAGACTTCCTCTGGTGCTCCCTCCTAGCACGTCTTTGTCTAAATTCCACAGAACTCAGAAGTGCACTCATGCACTGGCCTTCAGAGTCCTCAGTACTCTGTCATGAAACCTATTGCATGAAACCACAAAGAACCTATACTAAAAATCAAATAAACTCATAGATAGATAGAGAAGTCTATATATCACTTGCAGATGGAACCTAACATACATCTACAACATAAAATAACACACAGATGGCATTCATTCATAAACACATAAACACATAAAGAATCTCATGTAGGAAGAACTGCTCTTTGTATTAATCTCAGAATGCATGTACAAAGGTTACAAAAGCTCGGACTACAACAGAGTCTCGACTCCTCTCTTTTCTCCTCTTTAATCTACCTATTTGCCTCTCGCAGAACTCTCTTTTTTTTCCTTTTTCTTTCTTTCTGGTTCTAATGAGTCTAGATACAAAGATATTTTACCAAAAGGGACTCCTCAAGATCTTCCCTCCATCTCATTTACTCTCATAAATTACATTCAATTACATTGAATGGTTGTCTTATCTAGATCAGATCTAGATCTTTAGCCTGTCAATCATTTAAGGTGACTCTATCTACAACCTGCCCAAAAGCATAGCTTTGGCACTACCAACCTTACAAAAATTTAATTACAATTTCAAATTTTAAAATGAGAGGGATGACGCCTCTCTCCTCCATGAATGTGTGTTGGATGTGCTGGCTAGCTAGCACACTGTTGTGTGAAGTGATGCTCCTACATCAAGCCTCAACAGTTAAATTGTATTTCTTGGAATTGTTCAGTGAAAAATGTATAGCACGGAAGAGGGCAAGTCCAACTGTCAATTTATATAGTGTGGAATTGTGGGTGGTGTTTGCAGCACACAAAAGTATAGAGGAAATATTTTTCCCTTTAATATTGCTTATGTGCCGCAAATGTGGTATGGCTTGTTTTAACACTTTTCCATCAGTAAGGAAAGGAAATCATGAGCCTTTCTGTCCTGGAGACCATCTACCAATTTGTGTATCATGGAGATCAGAATTTTATTTGGAGGTCACGGAAAAGTACAAGTGAAATGTCGACCCACCTAGTGGGCAAGTCCTCCTGTCAATTTGTATATGGTGGAACTCTGGGTGCCAGTTGTAGGACACAGAACAATAGAGGGTCAACTTAAATAAAGGGGAAGCGATCATTGGAAATGCATCAATCCACTAAGGTGCACAGCAAGGCACTTTCGGGAAAAAAATGATTAAGTAACCAAGAAGAGAAACTAGAGGGAATAAAAGAGTGGGAAAATAAAAAGTCGAGAGGCATTTTTCGTAAGTGCGAGTTGGTTTCAAGGAAGCCCCATTGTTGCAAAACAATCATTTTCTACTAATTGTCAGCAAATTCATTGTTGAATATTAGATTTTATTGCAACATGTGTGTGTAAATATGTTCTTCATACATTCTTCCATGACTGTAAAATATTAAGTTAACAACTAAACTTCATTTTCCACTAATTGCCAGCAAGTTCTTTGTTAAAGACTAGATTTTATTAGAATGTGTGGGTGTAACTATGTTATTGATACATTCTTCCATGACTGGAACATATTAAATCAACTATTAAAATTCTTTCATTATGGTTTATTAGCATTAAAAATTAATAATTGAATGTGCAGAAACACGAATAACGATTTCACTGCAAAATTGTGCATTGGTATTGTTATGTTCTATCTGCATTGCGAATACAATTGAACATTGGTTTCAAACTGTGCAATCCATTTTTTGTTTGCATAAAAGGCTGGTAGATTGACATAGTGCATTGTCATATAATTTTTAGATGTTCCATTTTAGAAAAAAATAACCCAAGTAAGCACAATATCAAAGAATTATGAGAGCACCAAACAATGCCAATGAGAACATGTGTTAAATCCAGAAAAGAAGTAGCACTGAAGAGTCAAAGGCAAATATTTCTCAATAGAAAATCCATTTTAAAAAAAAGAAAAACACCGAGTATTGTACATATATCATTAGAAATTGGACCCAGTTCTTTGGGCCGAAACATTGAATGTATCTGTGACAAACACATGCACGGGATCTGCAGTATGCAAGATCTTTGCAGTTTTTTCCTCGATGAATCATCCTGTGCTGAAATTAATAGTTTTCAAAAGATTCTGGCGAGGAAGAAGATGGAAAAAGTTGCATGGAAAATGGAATATCCCTTAGCTCATACCGCCTCTGCAAAGTCCAAAAAATATTCTGGAGCACAAGTTGCACGTGCAATTCCATAGGGCCAAATTAGTCCATTCTAGGTGGAAGGAGATGACTAGCAGAAAAATGACTTACAACAGCGAGAGTTTTGGACCTGATTCCCGAAGATGTCAATCAATAATTTTTTGTCTTGAAATATATCTCTAGGAGAATCAACATATCATTGTTTCATAGTGAAAATGTTCTGCTGAGAATAGACTAATTTCGAACTCTGGAATTCCTACTTTCACGCTGCAAAGTGGCTATTTCATTTACCATCGATTTCTTTTCAGAAACTTCTTTTGGTGTTGTCATGATCACCATCATCAAGACGGGAAGTTTTGTTCGTTATGGTTGATTTGAATTCGGGCACAGGAGTGGGAAGATTCTCTGCATTTCCATCATGCATTTCCATATCATCGCCCATCAGATCATCTTCTTCCAGTTCAGAATTCATGACATCAACTTCTACAACAGCCATGAATGCAAGTGGGCAGGTTCTATGAGCATGCAGTGTTGCCTTGGAATTTTTTTGCTTGAAATATATCTCTCGGTGTACCAAGGGACCATCTCCTTTTTTTCCCCTGGGTGGAAGGAGATGAATAGTAAGAATATGTCCTAGAATAGAGGAACCTCTGGCCATTTTTCCCCAATGTGTTTACTGTGTCTGGACAGAAATGCTGTGACAAGTTATTAAGAATTTCCGTTTGCTGGAGACCATGTTTGAAATATAAATTGGGGAGGTATAATATAACCCTCCGCAAATTATGGCTTAATGCGTATCAATGGAATATCTCCTCGAGCCTTTCGATGATCAATGACAACCTCCAGGGTTCATGCAGAATGAGATTTCACCATCACATATCACTAATTAGACAATTAGGAAAAAGTGCAAAGGTGGCAGTGACGACAAAGAGAGATTAAAAAAAATATTGCAATGTCTTTGAAATGAATACTTGGAAAGCATAACATACTTGTGCGCAAATCTTAGTTTAATTCATAGTAATGACAAATCTTCTCTGTATTTCTGGACATTAATAACAATGTTAACGGTTCCTGCAGGATCACTACTACCATTAAAAATTAATCATTGCACATCTGGAAACAAGTACGAAGGCAAAAATGATGGTGAAACCGATTCCAACAAATACCTAAGTATGGAAAGAAGATGGGGGGTTTACAAAAGAAAAATGACATAAGATATACCCAGGAGACATGAAGGGCCAATGGTCGTATTGCATCTCAGTGACAGATATCGGCCATCAATTTGTATGTCACAAAATTTATAAAAGGACCAACCAAACATAAAGCGAAAGTATATGATAAGAATAAAAACATCATATTTAAAAATTATATTTTCATATACATATAATTACTCCCCGGAAAATCTTTTTTTTTTGTAAACATTAAAATATTGCAGAGTGTTAATGAAAACTGCAAATTTGTAAATCGTGGAAGTGGGACTTCGTTGTTCCCTGTCCTACAAATAGCACCCACAATTCTGTGATATACAAATTAGCAAGCCCATTTGTGCACTATTTCAATTTTAAGGGCTTTCTATTGATGTAATAGCACAATTGGAATTCAATTCATGAATCGCTAAGTATGAACTCTTACAAGGTGTGGACATGAGATTCTTTTAGAGTTTGTACGAATCTCGCATTTCATACTTTGCCACTTTTTCGATTGTGGTTTCTCCATCTTCCAGGCTCAAAGATGGGCCTCTATCGATACATATCCTACAAATAATGCCCATAATCCCACGATATACAAATTGTCTTCCGAAGTTGTGGACTGGGTCGCTCAACATTGCAGTTCTATTGTTCCATGTCTTCTAAATAGGATTTAGAGGAAACAAGTAGTACATAGTAAAGATGTGCTTCTCAAAACTATGGACATAAAATTTTATAGAGCATGTACAGATCCCTCATTCGATACTTAGCCAATATTTGGATGGTGGCTTCTCAGGATGGCGGGTTCAAAATTGGCCCTCTGTTGTTCTGTGTCCTACAAATAGCAGCCACATTTCCATGATATACAAACTGACAAGCAAACTTGCCATCTATTTGAATTTTAAGGGACTTGTATTCATGTCATAGAAAAATTGGACTTGGGCCAGTTTATATTCATTTTTTACAATATCAAATGGTGAAGTTGTCGGTCGGCCTGGTGATATAAAAGTAAGTGAAATCTAAAGTCATGAATCTCTCAGCTTCTGCACCTACAAGTTTTTAGAAAAACGATTAATACATACTAATTGTGTACTCTTATAAATTGTGGACAAGAAATTTTTATAGATCATGTACGGATCCGCCATTCCATATTTAGCCACTTTTTTGGATCGGGGGATCTCGGGCTGGTGGGCTGAAAATTGGGCCTCTATTGTTCCGCACTCTACAAATAGCACCCAAAATTCTGCAATATACAAATTGACAATCGAACCTGCGAGCTGCCTGACTCAACATTGCAATTTCATTGTTCCGTGTCCTCCAAATAACACTCGTTTTTACACGATATACAGATCGACATATGGACTGGAGGGTTGTTGGGTTCAATTTTTCCATTTTTTACGGATTCCAATCCCTATCAATTATCTAACATATCTAAAAACATTATTTTGAACACTAAATTATTAATATTACATATTGACATTGCACAATTTAATTAGACGACAATTCGTACAAGCTGGTCGAGCAACTGATATAAAAATTTTCTGACAAACGAGCAATAAATAGTAAACATGTACTTTTATAAAGTATGGACATGAAATTTTATAGAGCATATGCGGATCCCTCATTCCATACTTAGTCACTTTTTGGATCACGGGTTCTCAGCCTGGCGGGCTGAAAATTGAACCTCTATTGTTCTATGTCCTACAAATAGCACCTAGACTTTCGCGATACACAAATTAATAGGCAGACTTGTGGGTTGGTTGGCTCAACATTGCACTTTTATTGGCCCGTAGTGATTCCGTATTAATTCCATATTTAGTCACTTTTTTGGATCGAGGCCTCTCGGGCCGGCGGGATAAAAAATGGGCCTCTATTTTTCCATGCTCTATAAATAACACCCACAATTCCGCGATATACAAATTCACAACCAGACATGCGGGTTGGTTGCTGAACATTTCACTTTCATTTTTCCATGTGCTCCAAATAGCACTTGGAGTTCCACCATATACAGATTGACAAATGGACTCCAGGTAAATTATTAATATTAAATATTGATATTGCAAAATTTAATTAGATGAGAAAGTTTGTACAATCTGGTCAGGTGATTGATATAAAAGTATTCCAACAAACGAGAAATACAAAGTAAACATGTAATTTTATAAAGTATCGACATGAGATTTTATATATCATATGTGGATCCCTCATTCCATACTTAGGCAGTTTTTGGATCATAGGTACTCGACCTAGTGGGCTGAAAATTGAACCTTTTTTGTTCTGTGTCTTGTAAATAGCACCCAAAATTCCACGATATACAAATTGACAGGTGCACTTGCGCATTGCTTGACTCAACATGAGATTTTATAGAGCATATGCAGATTCCTCATTCCATACTTAGGAATTATTTGGATCACGGGTTCTCAGCCTGGTGGGATGAAAAATGAGCCTTTTTGGTTTTGTGTCCTACAAATAGCACGTAGACTTCCGCGATATACAAATTGACAGGTGGACTTGTAGTTTTCTTGACTCAACATCATATTTTATAGAGAATATGTGGATCCCTGATTCCATACTTGGGAGCTTTTTGGATCGCGAGTTCTCAACCTGACTGGCTGAAAATTGAACCTCTATTGTTCTGTGTCCTACAAATAGCACCCAGACTTCCACGATATACAAATTGACAAGTGGAATTGTTGGCTAGTTGGTTGAACATTTCACTTTTATTGCTCCATAGCAATTCTGGATTAATTCCATATTTAGCCACTTTTTTGTATAGGGGGTGTTATCACTCCAAGAAACCCTTTGTGGTTGCAGACCAAAGGTGCTTGGTAACTTAAGAAATGAATATTTTTATATTTTTAAAAGGTGGATCAATGGAACAACTCAATACAGCTTATGGCATTCAAACGTGAAAATGATAAACAAATAGATAGTGCTCTCAAGGATTGATTAATCAGCAAGTTGCTTTAAAGTGGGTGGAGAACAAATTGTTACTAAACCAGTGCAAAGCAGGGTCTAAGAAACAATTAAAGAATTATTATCAGGCTATGAGCTAAACAATGGGATGACAGCCATTCAAAGCTTGACAACACAGATAATAATGCATAAGAAAGGTGGAAAGTTGACAATCAAAACTGAAAGGAACCTGTGATCTGTATTAGCATAGAAATTCTGAGTACAAAAAGAGTATTCCTCTATCCAGAATTGAACCCCTTCTTCTTCAAATGTTCCTGGCTTTATATCCTCTACATACAGTTTCCAGATCCTAGAAGACTGGATCTGCTATACTAAAAATAGAAAGTCAATATTACAGTTACAAAAAGATAGGGATAACACCCAAAAAGGAGGATAATCTCTTATGAGCTGGCCCTAAAAATGTGTTGACTG
>JZKD02S1397064.1:605779-635022 GCA_000966675.3 Picea glauca
GTAACAAGGAAACGCTCCTGGGGATCCACATCAAGGGACCAGATTTCACTGTGATGACCTATTACAATTTGCATGCAATATTGAGTATCAAGATCCCAAACCCTGAGAAAATTGTATTTGAAGGAACTCACAAGATTCTTGCCACTTTCTAGGAAAACAAGATCTGTCACCTGATCCAGGTGACCACGAAGCCGGAAGAGTCCTGCTTCACCCACTGCATCCCATATGATAATGTCTGTGTCTTTGCTTCCAGATGCAAGCAAAGAACCTGTTTTGTTATAGTGAAGGGCAGTTGTGGCTCCTTTATGCCCATTCAGAGTGGTCTCACAKGTACCTTTAACAATATCCCAAATTCTTATACTGTCGTCACCATATCCACTAGCAACCACGGAGATGGAAGAGGGCATGCAAGCAATGGAGGTAACTGCAGATTGTGGCCCGCTTGCGGTAGACTGCACAAGTTTCTTCACACAACAACCCTGCTTCACGTTCCATATTGTCAACTCCTCCAACGCGCCACTTAATACAAGTTTCCTTGTGTTGTCGAAACTAATATTTGACTCGTGAGAGGTCACATCCCCAAAAACGTTCGCTGGCTCGTATCTCAAATAAGCTTTCACCATTTTTATTCTTTCTTCTCCGTTGTTCGGATAGAAAATTGGATGTAGATCGTGTTTGCCTTTAAATATTACCAGAGGCTTACGGATTTCCCATTCCACCGAAGGACAACCAGCTTAAAGTCCTTAAACCCGTGGGAAGGGTTTTCCTCCGAGAATGGAATCAAACTGAAGGACAGATAAACTACAACTTTTCCTTCTAATAAAGAATTCAACAAATTTTTAATCATCTCTATGGAAAACCCTGTTCGTGTATCTTCCTATTAACATCAGCTGTCATTGATAGCACAGTTGATCTAGGCCTTTCATCCTGATTAGCAAGCTTTAACCTCCGACTGTTGAGTTTTATGCCCTGCACGCTTGAATTTCTGGCAGTGTTTCACTATATACGGATCTCTGCATCTCTCCATGTTGGGACGGTGGCGATCTTTGATGTCTGGTTCTGTAGATAAAAAAAACTGTGAACCCTATTCCTCGAAAGGACACTCGGCATGAGAATAGAATGTGACTAGAAGATGCCAGCTGGTTGATGTTGTGGCGAAGTGAGATCCGAGAATGGTGATAAGCACCCCGTTGYTGTACTAGATTAACATAACCCTCCCCGTGTCCTTCCATRCAGAATAAAAAGAATAGCCTTTAAATGAAAACCACAACTCAATCTTTTTGGAGGAACATTTTGACGCATAAGGATTTTAAGTTTGCATCATGGAAACACTTTCGGCAGCTAAAGTCATTCTGACAAACCATATTAGCTGTCGAAATTGGCCTGTTTCGGCAATTAAGTAAACTTCCACAGACTTAGTTGATTGTTGAAAGCTTAAATTTTGAATTTTGAAGGCCATGACTCACAGAAATAAAAATTTTAACCCATCCTATCACCCAAAATGACGGTGTCATTTTGGGAGATAACAGGGGGCTCTCGGGCTGGCGGGCTGAAAATTGAGCCTCTATTGTTCCATGCTCTAGAAATAACACCCACAATCCCGCGATATACAAATTGACAACCGGACCTATGGGATGTCTGGTCAACACTGCACTTTCATTATTCTGTGTCCTCCAAATTGCACTCAGAGTTCCACGATATACAGATTGATAGATGGACTCGACGTAAATTATTAATATTAAATATTGATATTGCAGAATTTAATTAGACAAGAAAGTTTGTATATTATGGTCAGCCAAGTGATATAAAAGTATCCTGACAAATGAACAATACATAGAAAACATTCACTTTTATAAAGTATGTACATGAGATTTTATAGAGCATATGCGGATCCCTCATTCCATACTTAGGCACTTTTTGGATCGCAGGTTCTCGGCCTGGCGGTCTGAAAATTGAGTCTTTTTTGTTTTGTTTCCTACGAATAGTACCCAGAGTTCCATGATATACAAATTGAGAGGCGGAATTGCGGCCTGCTTCACTCAACATTACACTTTTATTGTTTCATGTCCTCCAAACAGCACTCAGAGTTCCACAAAATAGAAATACTGCACGACTGGTGGGTTGAAGATTGCAATTCTTTAGGGATGGTTATCCTATCTAACTTTATCTAAAAACATTATTTTCAAATACTAAATTATTAATATTAAATATGGATTTTGTACAAGTGAATTACATTAAATTATTAAAGGATGTTAAATCGCTTATTTTTTAAAAAATGAAGGAAAGAAAAAATATATTTTTTTAAATTCTATCACCGCAAGCATAACAAGGACCAATTTCAATTTAAAGGGCCTCTTGTTCATATGATAGAACAATTTCACTCTACACAATGTATATCCGTTTATTTCAAATTATTCAAGGACATCAATTTTACCAAGTTCATCGAATAAGCAAAAATGCCAAAACAACGACCAATTTGAATTTTAAGGGCCCCTTGTTGATATGATAGTACAATTTCACTTCGCATACTATATATTCGTTAATTTAAAATTATTCCAGAACAATAATTTGACAAGGTTCATCGATGAAGGAAATATGGTAAAATAAGCCACATAGTACATTTGCATGACAACGCAATAGAAACTATCAGGCAGATCTACAGACCAACTGGGTAAAAAATTCAATTATATTGTGTCTTGTCCTCCAAAGAATAGTTGAAGTTCTGCGATACACAAATTGACAGACAAAACACATAACTAAGAACCAACTAAAATTCAAATAGGATGCAAGCAAGTTCTCAAAAGGTTCCATAGAGAAGAACCCATCGACGTTTGCACCAAACAATTTGATATTCAAAGAACATACGCCGCTGCAATCATTTTCTCTTGCATCTGGTATATTTTGCCAATAGAAAATAACTGGGGCCATGGGATATATGGGGTTTTCTTCCATGCTAATCTTATGCGCATGCAATCCTAGGTAGCCAAGTCCAATGAACATTCATCTCGATGCTGAACAAATATCACAGAGACATATAAGGTATTTTCCTTCCCTGCCAAAGTTTGATATATAAATTTTTTTCTTCCCCTTCTTCAGTCGATATGAAAAATTGCATTGTCCTCATTTAAGGTGAATTTTCTATGTATTCAAAGCTCCTGCAACATGTACACACTGCTTGGCTTTTTCTGTAAATAAGTTTCGTACGACAACTCTGCCAACTTAGGAAGCACATTTTGTAACAGGGGTTGCCTAACCGTACAATGCACAGTTGTGTTTTCAACAGTTTAGATAACAACATTGACACAATGTCCATATATATATGGACATTTTTCATCGCATCATGGACAATCAATTATATCATCACTTATCAAAGCGGAGGCAGAAGCAGGGGAGTTTCATTTTTCACATACAAGTTCAAAGGGGGTTGAGTACACATTGGCTACAACTAAAACATCTTCAACTTGGGAACGCGAGCATAGGAATTAATACATTGAAAAATATAATACACAATTGTACTCCCCCTCCCTTAAAAAAGAAAAGAAAAAATAGTAATCAGGCGCAAAAATGTGTTCAAGACTATTTCTATAAGCAAAGCGAGGATGCTTTTGTGGATGTATACACACAACATTTGTAGAGGTATCTAGTTTCTTCAAATCCTCTACTATATCTGCTCGCAACTCTATTACAAACGTTGCATGGGTTGTCCAGAAGATCCTTTCTCTAACATCCCTCTTCTTTGTTATATTTTTGAACAACATAAGTGGAATATTCCATTTATGCAATAGTTGTTCCATTGATGAAAAAAAATCTGAATATGTATCGAATAATTGTAGCTGCAACATGGAACAATGCAATATTTGTATAACTTATCCGAGATACATGCACATGCGAAAGTAAAGGGCAAGACTGAATACGAAAAGTGGTACCATTTCCTTGTTGTTGTCCGACTCTCCATCTTTTATATGGAGAATGTGTTGCGAGCCAAATTTCCTCGTCAGTGTGACAGCTGCCCCAATCGTTCTGATTGGGTAAATATCAGTGCTCTATGCAAGCTGGTTGATAGTCGAATCTGGGACGAAAAAATATTCTGAACAAACAACGGGAATTTTTTCCACATTTCTTGTTTCGTTCAGTGAAATAATTCGATCACAAACACCACGGTCATGTACTATTTTCGCCAATATATTAAAATTTGTAATGGATATACCATTACGCGACAGTATCTTTTCTACATGTTTCTAGACAAGTTGTGGAGGAATAGTCAATGTCACTTTCATCATGGCCTCCTTGTCTGTCATGTCAGCACACATAATGGATCTACTTTTGTTTTCCTTGTCCAAGTAGGTGCTATAGACAACCATTATGTCCCCGATGAACACTTTTCCAGATCGACGACTATTCAATCCCTCTATTGACAGTACTTTGGATGTCACAACTCTAGGCCTGATGACATTTTTTGAATAGGAATACTAAAGTGAATGGTACTGTGCATATTTTATTTCTTTTGTGTATTCCTCTTTCACTAGCATAAATATACAAGTGCATGCATAGCTTTGATGAAATATGGAACCATAGTTTCACAAGAACACCTCTTAGTATGCGGAACATGCAGCGTGTTCGACGTCTCGCTTGTACTTGTTGATACTTCTTGCGAGCTAAAAACCATGTATTGCAGATAACATCAGCATATTCGCCATCCCATAGATTAATATATAACATAGGATATTTGTTTAGTAAACATAGTAAGAGCAAAGCATATGCATATTTACCTTTGGCCTTGTTGGTCTGTTGATGTCTGGGATGACTGACTGCTCATCCCCATGTCACTCGTCCAACTTTTTCTGATCCAAGCATGTGTAGATGAGCATCAGGAGTAAATAAGCATATGCATTGTATATTGTGGATCACCCACAATCGAGAAAGTGGGTAACTATGGAATAAGTTAGAATCAAGAACACAGATGTGAATCCGTTGGTCCACCAACCAATGCATGAAGGAATTTTCGAAAAGCACACTAAATAGATGAATTAGAAAACAAAAGGGATAATAAAACTGGAAAAAGTAGAAATAGGGAGGGAAGAAAGGCCCATTACTACCAAGTCATCGTTTTCAAGTCTAATATTATATGCCCCCACCCGGTTTGTATATTTAATTTACCAGCACACTTGGTATAACTTTTTTCCAGGGCAACAATGTCGAATATGTAATGCACATGGAGGCAAGTTAGTATGAAGACAGACATATAAAAGAAAGAGAAACGAGTCTATTTACCCTCCAAAGAGTCCACCGTCTTGTTCAACCATTATGTTTGTTTAAATGTAACAATGCAGTGAAAACACAACGGACATGAACTAACTTAGTATGCAGGAAGGCATGTATTGAAGATAACTTATAATGAAGATAGACATGTAAAAGAAAGAGAAAGAGGGTTATCTACCCGTGAAATAGCCCATCATCATCTCCACCTATTCTATTTGTTTAAATGTAGCAATGCAACAAAAAGACAGTGAGCGAAGCAAGTTAGTATGCAAGAAGGCATGCAACGAGGACAACTTACCATGTAGAAAGGCACGCAACATGTACATATAATAAACTAGATGAGCACATACACAGACCATAAATTAAATACAAAACAACACAATATGAAAATACAATACAAGCATGCACCTTTCTATATCCTCTTCAACCAATGCAGTGGAGACTCCCTCGCTTTCTCTAGCTATTCTGTTTGTTTGAATGTGGGAATGCACAAAATACAATGAACATCAATGGAAACTGGTATTCACTGGAGAACAAGCAATATGTACATACACTAAAATAGACTCAACAAACAGTCTAGAAAGGAAGAAACATGAACCTTTGCGCTTCTCTATCCATGGTTGTAAACATGTAATTTTTTTTCCCTACCCAAAATATATTACAAGGCACAAAATATCACACAATTGCATGGCCATAGTTAAACGATTTCTAGTTTCCCGTGGAAATTTATCCAGATATGCTTCCACCAATGGAAATACATGTTCTTTATCCTCTACACAGACTGTTGTGCCCACGATACAAGTTTTTGATTTTCTGTGGAAAACTACCCAAACATGCTTCCAGACATCCAAATATAATCTTGCAGAAACTTCGTTGCACATATCATGTCTTCAGCACAACACAAATTGTATAGTGCGCACACCAGTCTATGTAGAGGAGAACGAACATGTAATTTCATATCGGCACATCTAACAATACATGGTTTATAAATGTAGCCTACATACATTTGATTTACTCTGACAAATAACCAACAGATATTGCAATTTCACATGTAATCCTCGAACAATTTTGCATGCAACTATTTTCTTTCATGCTAGCAGTGAAGCACCAACAAAATCTCATAGAATAACAGATATTGGCCTCAGCAGACAGGGAAAATAACACAACTGCATGTCAACTCCTGGGTCCAGGGGCTGAACACCATAAAGCACCCAAAAAAACAATAATAATCCAACAAAAAAAAAGAAAAAAGAAAAGCTCCAACCACCTCCATTGGACCCCAACCCTATAAGGCCAAATCAAAGAAAAGAAAACAACAAGCACCATACTAGCAAGAAAGCACAAACAAGCTAAATTGCACCCCCAGGGCACCAAAGCGCAAACCCAAGCCAAACAAACAGAACTAGAAACCCACAAACCAATGAACCAGCAAGAACCACCGATCCAGTAAACAACATATGTATCTCCAATGATTATGAAACTACAACCCAAGCAAAGAAGAAATTGGAAACATATGAGGAGCATGCAACTACAAATAAGAAAACATTCTTGCTTGCAAACTGCAAACACTGAACAACAAACATGGAATACAAAATGAAAGTATGGCATCAAAACTTACTACGGAACTATGAAATGCAAAAGAACATGTTGAATCGCGAGCGAAACAATAACAAGTAGCAACCAAGAAACCAACGAAGAAAAAGCACTCACTGAACGTGTAAACAATGTATGTAGCTCCAACGATTAGGAAATTGCATTGCAAAGGCAGAACAAGGATGAAACATACAATGGCTATTAAACTGGTGGTGAACAAAGAAGACTATGAAAATTCATTGTTACTGTATAGAAAATTTCAAGGAAAAATTTACTCCGAGAAGCGTATTTACATAAACATTTAAGGCTGTCAGGCTGTCTAAGGACCTCGTGGTATGCAAACATTTAAGATATCAGGGTTTTTCGAGGACATCGCATCATGTAAACATTTAAGTTGTCAGGCCTATTGAGGCATCTCGGAATAAGTGTCAATACATTTCAACAAAAATACATCCACCAAAGACACTATAAACTTTGGAATTCTCAATCACTATAAATCTTGGATATAAAAACATTTCAATATGCTTAGTACATATGAAAACTTACGGTTATATTCAGCTAGTAGAAAATGCTAATACAAACATTCAAACGAATGCTAGCATTAATCCACCTTCAAGCAATATAGAGGAAAAATATATGATTAAAAAACACTATAT
Source organism: Picea glauca (assembly GCA_000966675.3). Taxonomy (NCBI): domain Eukaryota; kingdom Viridiplantae; phylum Streptophyta; class Pinopsida; order Pinales; family Pinaceae; genus Picea; species Picea glauca. The sequence goes on from JZKD02S1397064.1 coordinate 613,288, forward strand.
ACGAGAAAACGTTTGGATATGTTTCCATATAAAACATTGGGAATAACGAAGCTGACAATAAGACCTCCAATCTCTTATCCATTCAGATCAGTACATATATGTTACTTTTTGTTATATAAAAATATATGCTTTTATTTCCATAGCTCCAACAATAGGTATTGTGCAAATATTTCGGGTCAAAGGACAAACTAATATGTAGTCAACGAATTATCGATCGCTATAGTCCCTCTATGCATATGGCAGGGACTAATAACACAATAAATACAAATAATTTAACAAATAAATTAGCCAAACTCTAGGGTCTCCAATACATTAATCTATAGAGCCTATCAATAGGTCTCTTTAATCCACAACTATCCACACTGTGTAAACCAAATCAAAGGAGACATAATGCCATTTGATAATTCATACACATCATATTTTCCCTTGTATCTAAATTGAACCAATAAATATAGACCAAATATTTATTTTCATTTTGTTCAATAATATTTCATTAAAAAAATTATTATCAACATTAATTCATATATATATATATATATAGAACCAATAAATATAAATATAGACCAAATATTTATTTTCATTTTGTTCAATAATATTTCTTTAAAAAATTTATTATCAATATTAACGCGTATATATATATATATATATATATATATATATATATGGTGGTGGTGGTTAAAATCTAGTAAAAATAAATTTGTTTTTTTGAACTTTAATAAAGGTAAGGAGATTACTTGAGTTTCTTTAAAATTCCATTTGTGTGCTCAAAAATATTTAAGAGAAGAATCTCTAAATCACCATAGTTTTCACAAATGAACAAAGATTAGGAAAATAGGTATTGTAACAAATATTTTGAAAATTGGATCTAATGTGGGTGTATGCAAGACAATCCAAGAGAAAATGAATTTCATCTTCTACCCTCTCACTGTCACAAGCATGACAAGTTCTTTCAACCCATGACATTTTAGGATTTTTTCAGTGCCCTATATCACTATGGAGCTCATAAGTTTTTGTCCTTATTTTGGAAATGTTGATTTTCATCTTTACTTTAGTAAAAACATAGGTACTTTTGATCTTCTAAATGAGGATTGGCTACCTCCTTATAGTACCTTAATTTTATCTTATCCTATAATGCTTTATTGCACCACAATTTCTCCTTAAATTTGATGCAATAATATGCTTAATATTATCATTAATCTATAGAGTGTCATCTTCCATTATACTCCAACGATTTACCCAAGACTTGGCATCTTTATGCCAAACTTGTTTGAGCATTTTGATTGGACATTGAAGAAATATTAGAAAGCTCCATGTCTTCCATGTTGTTTACCTCGATCTTGTATATTAGATACCTTGTAACACCTCACCAAGAGATGATACTACATAATATTTGATCATTTAAACACATGCATTAAGTGTAAATAAAAATTTCTTCTTTCATAGATGGAGAAACCTACAACATATTCATAACTCTTTTGCAATTTTTCCAATGCTAATTATTCCAAATTTGAATCCAAATATATGAATCTAAATAAGAGGATGAGATAAATAAAAATGTAACTTTACTAGTAAAATATTTAAATAGAAACATATAAAAACATATGCCAAGTAAAATACCTCCTCCCTAGTCTTTTGAATATTTACATTTGAAATCTAGTCCTGCAATTAGTATGAAGATGCTTCCAAGTGTTCATTTTCTTTTCACTTACCCAGAGGGAAACAACAGAATCCGCACAACCAACTAGGTTCCTAGATGACCTCGTAGCTCCAACAAACCTTTCAATTTCTTGGCCCTCTATACCTGAGACTCAAAGAAATGTAAAACACATATTCTCTAAGAAGACTCACAAGAATTATATCTTCTAAGAATTGTCCAAACTCTCAACATGCTCTAACTTCTCCAAAACCCTTCATCACCACTTCCTCTTCATGTTTATCAAGTTTCCATACCCACTTCCCGAAGCCTCCTCAACCACCCTCATTATTATCCATAAACCTCCCTTATCTATATTTTTTTGAGAAAACTTAAAATAAACTAAAATATAAATGACTTATATAAAATAACAATAAATAAAATGCAAAGTATTTCTTCGTAACTTTTACAATGTTCCCCAAATGTACATGTCAACCCACCATACTCATTTAATTCATCATACCAACCATTGATGAAAGTCAAAGAAGATATTTAATGCTACTGGATATCTTTTTATGCAAGATAATTTACATATTCATTTAACCATTAAATTAAATAGTTAATAATCTAGTTTAATAATTAATTATACTAGTGTATATGTGTAGGGTATGTGTGCATATCTAGAGGAGACATATGTTATGCATGTACTATCGATAAACAACCACTTCCTTTAGTGCATAGTTCTTGTATGATCACACCAAGGCATGCAGGATAAAAGATGAAATTTAATAATCTTAATGAACAAAATTACAATAATTCATCAATAAATAATTATCACACTTAAAATATCAAAATGGAATCAAAAGAGAGTTTTAAACATGGTGGGAACCAAGTGAGTAAACAATAATGGTACATCTAATCTTCAATCAATATTATCTACTAACATCAAAGCATCCTTCCTTCCTAACCTACTTCCATCTTTCATCATGTCCTTTGCTTTGCTGAATTAAGATGGAGCATCAACTATATTGACCTAACTACAGATATAACTTGTAATTGGAAGTGTCATACATCTCAATGAAGCTTCCCCAACAGGTAACTATCAGTCACCATCACACGTCTAGGGGAGCATGACTTCACATAGCCCTCCCACGACTCTAGGTTTCAGAGGGTACACGGTGAGAAATACCTACACCCCTCCTGATAGAACCAGGGTCAACAAACTATATCGATTCATATTGTGAAACTATTTTTCTTAGAGTCATGTCATCAAACAACCACTTTGAGAAATTTGTGTGTCATGTCAAAACCAAAGTTACCATAGATTGTAGCAATATTTCGAATCATAAATTAAATAATAAGTAAAACTTATAGCATACTCTATAAACATGTCAGTTAGTTCACCAATAACTCATATCCAAACATATACACCACAATTTCATATAAGAATCTATATATGTATTAACATTCAATTAAGAAATGTGTGTTTAGATGTGTTACCAAATGACATAACAATCAATATCATGAACACATAACAGTAAAAATAATGTGATGCAACACAGGAATAGGTCTACGTGTACACTTCTCACATGTCTATATTAATTTCACCGAGTCCAAATAGTTGGTAATAAATGAATTAGTATAATGAGAAAAGTCAAATTTCTAACTACCTAAGGTCAAAATATGGGGCGTTACATATGCCCACCCTTAAAGAAACTTTGTCCCAAAGTTATGGTTGTTCATAATATTAAGAAAATTCATGGAAAAAAACTACTACGTGTCTTTCTTGATAGTAAACATGTTCTATAATGGTCTCACTAGACCTTTACTTGATGAAAACATGTTTAATCTAGTAATATATTGATTGAGACTACCCATATTCAACAAGCATCATACTGTGTCCCAAATTTGTTTTATTACCGCTCATAATTAAATTAATTAAAATACACGCTTCTCTTATAGATTTATTCTTCCTAAGTTCTATATTAAAGTATAGTTTATTAGTTATCCAATTAGAATCTTACCTCATTATTCATTCTTTAGTTAAGTGAATTTTATATTGAGTTCAATTATGATTTCATTAATTCATACACACAATCCCACCTAGGATATCTTGATAATTATAAATAGTCATCATTGACTTTTATTATCACTCTAGCTTGATAATACATATACCATCACTCATGAGATCAACACACAAAAGTTTCCCATGCTTAGGAACATTGACTAAGATACTGCTAATTGATTGTCATTTGATGTCATCACATCATGGTTTTCTTGGTTATTGTTTTCAATATCACTTTCCTCTTAAGTCATAAGAATTAGATCTCAACTAAGTTAAATGTTGAGTAGAGGATTTTCTTCATCTTAGTTGAGAAAAATCATGATTTCCATCAACAATTCACTATTATAATTGTGCATATAAATAAAGAGCAACAAGTTGACATGTGGGTTAGTGAATACACACACACACACATACATATATCAAGAATAAATTTACTATAAGGATTCATTCCAAACTATTAGTCACCTACCCTTAGGGTCTTCTCTTCCCTTAAATATACTTCATATGTCTCAAAGTTATATGCTCTATACCTACATAATACTTACCCTTAAGGTATTCTCTACCCTTAAGGTATCTAACTCTTTTATTCTCCATCTCTAGCACTTTTGAGTTCTTCTCCCCTACATAAAATAAGTTTAACAATGGGATATATGTTTTCATCATTCCTCATCTAAAGTTTTTTGTTTGTTTGTTTAAGCATATTTTTTCATAGGAAAAAATCCTTCTTATTGAGCTAGTAGTTGTTAGACCTATTAATGCATTTCAAGATGTGAGCTTCCATTTATATAGTTCATCCCTCTTACAAGGGACTTATGCATAATAATCCATGACACTCCATTGGAATTGTTACTACCAAATAAACTTATGGGAGAAAGTACTACCCATTTCCTAAGGGATATCCCCTTTTCTCAAAGTGTTCCTTCTAAAAAGCATCGACCCTTTTTTTATGAGCGCACTCTTAATTTCTTGTTCTTATTCAACTAGAAACAATTAATGTGCTTATCACTCATCTTACTAATGTTGCCAATCCTTCACAAGATATACATTAACTCAACCACTCAAGTACACTTAAGTACACTTAAGTGAACTTAATTTAATTAATTCTACTTATATATTTAATTATAATAATAACAAAACTAAATTAACTTATCTCAATTAAACCAGAAAGTGGAGATATTATAAAATAAAATTATACTTATATAATTATTTTAAACTGCTACAAATTGTGAAAATAAATTTTACGGCCATATATTATGGCCGTAAAATTTATGTTTTCAAAATTTAAGAAGTATCAATGCAAATTTTAAAATTTAAGAACACGTATCAATGCTATTTTAAAACTGTCAAATATTTGTTGGAATCAAAATACGACATATAATACATCAATTCTAGGGATATATACCATACACTTACACTACATAATGGAAGTCCGCACGTAAACAAATTGATAAATATTGAGTTTGAATGATGAGTTAAGAAGCGATGCACGTCATTGACAAAAATCCATTAAAACCTAGGAAATACTTATTGATGATGGAAAGGATATCTACGTCCAACTACCATCAACATATATATATTTTTGGTTGTGAAAATATCACCATCTTGTCTATAGGACAATATCATTACCATAGGACAATATCATTACCATATTTTATAGGAAATGATATGTTAATGATAGTGATGATAATTGTTTGCGTATTTATTTATTTTTAAGCATAGTTTTAAAATTACAAACCTACTAGTAGTAACTACAAAATTATTTTACACATTTATTCTAAATTGTAACAAAATTACTTGAAAATTATGTTCTTACATTATAATTGCTACTTGTCCATTTGTAAATGAAATTAATTCCATCTACAAGATTATCCATGATCAATTTATGATGTGCATATCTGGAATACCCATATCTTTGTAGAATCTTTAGGTCTCAACCATATTTATATCTACCTTCTCGTGACTCATCAACATCTTGAATGGGACTCTGTGAGCTCTGAGCTATGGTCTAGAAATATGGAAGCTTTCTTTATTTACAATTTTTATAGAAATTAGTGTACTATTTGGGCGTATAGAGTTTGAATATTTTATAAATTCCTTAATGGCCATTTCTTCATCCTCTGATAGACTGGTCCCATGTTTCAAGCATTTATATCTTGACTGGAATGAGTAAAAATTGTGCCCTTACTCCCTCATGGTCCTGACAAACCATTTTCCACTGAGGCTTACATGACATTGACTATGAAAAATAGGTAGCCTGACCATCAATAATCTGATTGCATTTAACACTCAGTAATAAATTTACGTGTTTTAGAGACCAAGTGCAATTAACAATCATGAATTATTGAAACATTTGTGTGGTTCAGAGACTTTCCTTCCTTCAAGTTAGTTTAGGTAAAAAAAAAAATTGTATCAATGCAACATCTGAGCATGGATATAATATTACAGATAATGGTACAGGGTACCAACCTAGTCCTTCTTCAGTAATAGTAATACTTTGTTTTTTTAATGGAAGGGCTCGTCTAGTGAGTCATCATGAAAGGGAAAACCCCTTCAATATTATCTCTTTTAGGAAAGTGATATCATTCCCACCCTTTCTTCTATATCTTGATCTATCTCTTGAACTACTTCCTATGAATCATTAATTGGAGGATATGAGTCCATATTTTCATAATATAGAAGAGAATAAGCATGCTAGAAAGATGGATTTCACCCTAAAAATTGAGGATGTTGGTGATATTGTACATCTTATGCTTCTGTAGGATCTTATACAATGGGAACAAGATGATGGATGAAAAAGTAGCTTGTTGGTAAACTCAAAAAAAAAATGAAAATGGTGTAAAACACTTGGAAATTGAGACAAAAGCCATTGCACACTAATAACTCACACAATAATAGTTTGTGTATTGCTCACAATAAACAAAGATACATCAGGTATATATAGTTGGAGTGAGATCCAACTTATTCCACTCTTGGACGGAGAGGTTGAGAGAATATCTCAACATCCTCCAACAAACCCAATCCAATCCCTAGACTCTAGTATGCATCATAATGAGGCATTATCTCTAACACCCCCCCTTAATGCCTACATTACAAAAAAATTACAATACTGAAATCACAATTACAGAATTTGTCATTTGTCTTTGTTTGACTGGTCATCATCAACACTTACGCCTACTCTGAATCTCATAGACACACTATTTATCTCCCATTATATTCGAGCTACCACTTTGACACATTTAAAGTACAAAATCTTTTTACCATATTTAAGGTTCTGATAGAATTGACGCTTCTCGACCTATCGAAGGACAATCTTGATATTGAACAATCCTATTGATACACTTCCATCTGTGAATATTTCTCTTTCGACTATCTGTAGTGATCTAGGAGAATGATCTAGATACTAAATGTATTTAGTAGTCATCTTCACAACTTGACCTTTTTACACACACTCACCTACACAATGATAATCTGTAAGTGTTGACTTTGAAGCACCGAAGTACAACAATAATCTCCAACTTTGAACAGACTTGTAGACATATTCAAACCAGTAATGCATTATTATAACACCTAAGCACTCAAGAACTACAATCTTGAATTGCATCACTATGTTCTATATTTGGTTGTTCATAATCATATAAGTTTACAAATCACAAACTACAAACCAAATAAAAATAATGAATACCATACACAGATCCAAGAACATTATAGACATCTTTTACTCTAAAATTCAGATATGCAAATCTAACCATAAATCCCCATCGTGAAACTATCCATGATGCTCGACCACTTCAACATATTGCAGCACAGATTATGAAAGCTGATAAATCAGTTTAATTGATTGTTGAACAATAGCAGATTGTTTCTCTCCATGGAGATATGGATTCCTTAAACCAACAACTTTGTGCACAATGATTTCTTTACAGAAATGTCTCTTCCAACACACTAATCCCCAGCCACTAATCACTGGATCTCACAAGTTATGATTTCAAACACATGCCCATTGAATATATGAAATCAAAGACAGTGATTTCTTGCACCCATGACGACTACTCCTGGCAACTTTATTTCCTTCCTCTGGTCGACGTGAATCAGTGGCTAATCAGTGGCTTCAATGATATCGACCACGTGGGGGATTCATAGGCAACAATCTGGATGAACAATGTGATCAGTCTTTGGTACATCTACATATCAGTGATGGACCTCCCTCTCTCACAATCAGTGCAATAACAATTAAATATCCTTCAACAGTGACAGTGGAAAACATAATCAAACAACGACTCTAGAAAACACATAAAACACTCAAAAACAAACACTTCACTCTCACACTTATGTACAAAGAATTGATTGTCTAGAATCTCCCATCTTCCTGGCCTTCCCGTGAGGGAATCAAGAAAAAACAGGCTCTGATACCAACTTGGAAATTGAGAGAGAAACCATTGCACACTAATAACTCACACAATAATAGTTTGTATATTGCTCACAGTAAACAAATATACATCAGGTACATATAGTTGGAGTGAGATCCAACTTATTCCACTCTTGGAGGGAGAGGTTGAGAGAATCTCTAAACATCCTCCAACAAACCCAATCCAATCCCTAGACTCTAGTATGCATCATAATGAGGCATTATCTCTAACAAAAACTAGCCCGATATCCAATTAGAGGATCTATGGCAGAACCATTTACCTTTGCATCTAAGTTGTAGTGCAACTTTTGGATCAACAATGGGTGCCTCTGTCATTGTTGTGTGTGGGTTCACTGCTTCATATTGATATGCAACTGAAGGATGGAAATTATTATATGTGAGTTTTGGACAAGGGACTTTTGAGAACTAATTGTTGGAAGAAAAGATATTAGAAATCGGCCAGTATCTTATTACAGGCCTGCAAAATATGTATCTTATTACATCTTTATTTTTCAAGGCAGAAAAAAGGTCCATTTCTTATGGGGTAATTATAAGAAAAATTATTTTTAATATTTATCCATATTGCTTCTCAAAATAATCCATGACTCTAGACATGAAGCACATTTTTTTTTTGACAAACATCCTTTTCAATCTAGTGCACAAATATATATATATATATATATATATATATATATATATATATATATATATATATATTTTATATTTTTTAGTTAACAATAAATAATGTTATATAAAAAAATTAGAGTACAAACAAAAAGATAAAATTCTAAAAGTGTAATACATATAGAAGAAAGGAGAGTAAGAAGATGAATTTTTTTTTTCTAGCTCTTTTCTTCATATACAAAAAAGAATCATATTTTTTTATATAGATTATATTTTAAAGAGAATTTGGAAGGATGGAAATGCAAAAAAACCTCTACAAATCGAGATACAATAATATACAATGATAGAGGAATCTATAGGAATAGTTTCTAAAAGTATTAATATCGATACTAGTGTCGATGCAATTAATATGCAAAGCAAATAGAAAGGAAGGTATTTTGCAGAGCATCTAGAAACTTATTTAGGAAAAAGGGATAGAGTTGACAAGGTTCTGATGATTGTGAGGTACTCTGCCAAGATAATTATGGATTCCTCTGTTGTCTCTAAATATTCCTTTCTATCCAAAAGGATTAAAGATTTTGATGTCAGTCTTGGGGTTAGAAGAAAATAGTTTAGACTGGGAAAATTTATAAATGATTATATTACAATGGGATAGTTTATACAAGATGTGCTAGTGGCTTTTGGCTGTAATAGACCCTTATGAAAAATTCATTACTTGAGCTTATCTAAGTTCCCATGATTTTCAATCTCACTTCAATGAAAAACTTGAAGAACATTCGTCGTAGAGAAGGGAATACCTCAAAAATTCCCCACATCAAAATTCCTTAAGGGGTCATGGTTTTTATAGATTTGTTTTATTTATTTTCTAGTCTCGATTTCTACTTTCATTTCTATGTGTTCTATAGTGTCAAAGTATAGACTTATTTGTGAGCATTTGGATGTTTCCTTTGTCACTACTAAGGATAAATACATGCCATCCCACTATGTTGGGAGTCCCTAGTATGGGAGATGGTGGCCCTAAAATATCAATATTCGGCTTAATTTAACATATAAACTTGAATTGTTTAGATTTTGACCTAGAAATGTTGAGTTTGGATAGCAATATCATGGATGTATCTACATTATTCTCTTCTGTAAAAATGAGTAATATTATATAGGTTGAGAAAATTTAAAATAAAATGTTTTGAATACAACTCTCATCTAAGAAAACACCAGAAAAATATGTTACTTATTAAAGGGGTCCAATACAGTTGTTGAGATGGCCGAGTTGGTATAAGCCCTTAGATTAAGGTTCTTCATTCAAAATCTATAAACATAATTGCTACATGGTACTAAATGTCGAAACTATATCTGGTTGTTTGGTTGTTTGCATGGAAGGAATGCTAAATCTTTCAAATTCGAATCTAACTATCTATTTAGAACAATCCACACAAAGATGATGGCTCTTTTGGCCCTAGCATTGAGCATATGTTATGATTCCAAATGTAACACCTCACCATGAGATGATACTGTATAATATTTGATAATTTAAACACATGCATTAAGTGTAAGAAAACAAATTATCCTTTCATATATGGAGAAACCTACAACATATCTGTAACTCTTTTACAATTTTTCCAATGCGAAATATTCCAAATTTGTATCCAAATGTATGAATCTAAATAAGAGGATGAGATAAATAAGAAGTAGGATTTAGGATTAAAATATTTAAATAGAAACATAACAAAATATACCAAGTAAAATATCTCCTCCATTGTTTGTTGAAGATGACCATTTGCAATATAGTCCTACCAGTAGTAGGAATATGCTTCCAAGTATTCCTTTTATTTTCACTTTCCCAAAGGGAATCAACATAATCCTCCCAAACAACTAGGAGCTTAGCCGACTTCCTAGCTCCAATAATCCTTTCAGTTTCTTCTCCCTTCATGCCCATGAATCCAAGAATAGTAAACATATCCGCTAAGAAGACTCGCAAGAATGATATCTTCCAAGAATTGTCCAAACTTTGAACATGCTTTAACCTCTCCAACTCCCTTCATCACTACTTCGTCTGCCTATTTATCATCTTTCCATACACACTTATCCAAGTCTCCTCAACCACACTCATTATTATCCATCAACCTCTCTTATCTATATTCTTTTGGGAAAAATTAAAATAAACTAAAATATAAATGACTTATATAAAATAACAATAAATAAAATGTACAAAGTATTTTTTCTCATGCTAGCTTATAAATGCAACTTGACAATGTTCCCCAAATGTACATGACAACCCATCATACTCATTTGATTTATCATATCAATCATCAATGAAATTCAAAGAATATATTTAATGCTAGTAGATATTTTTTTATTCGAGAGAATTTACATAGTCATTTAACCATTAAATTAAATTAAATAGTTAATAATCTAGTTTAATAATTAATAGATTAATTAGTTCTAATAGTGTACATGTGTAGGGTGTGTGTGTGTAGCTAGAGGACACATAAATTGTGCATCTAATAGCTATAAACAACCACTTCCTATAGTGAATAGTTCATGTATGATCACACCAAGGCATGCAGGACAATAGACCAAATTTAATAATATTAATGAAAAAAATTATGATAATTCATCAATAACTAATTATCACACTTAAAATATCAAAATGGAATCAAAAGAGGGTTTTAAGCATGATAGGATTCAAGTTAGTAAACAATAATGGCACATCTAATCTCCAATCAATATTCTCTACTAACAACAAAGCATCCTTTCTTCCTAACCTACTTATATCTTCCATCTTATCCTTTCCTTTGTTGGACTAAGCTAGAGAATCAAGTCTATTGACCTAACTCGAGATACAACCCGTAAGTGTATGTGTCATACATCTCAACCAAAATTCCCCATCAAACAACTATTAGTCACCATCACACTTCTAGGGAAGTGTGACTTCACACAACCCTCCCACCACTCTAATTTTCAGAGGATGCACGGTGGGAAATACCTCCAGCCCCATGATAGAACTAGGGTCAACACCATATATCGATCCATATTGTGAAACTATTGTTCTTAGATTCAAGTCATCAAACAACCCCTCTAGAAAAGTTGTGTGTCCTATCAAAACCATACTTACCACAAATTAAAACAATATTTCGAATCATAAATTAAATAATAAGTGAAACTTATACAATACTCTAACTTTTTTTATCTCTATTTCATCCAAGTTATCTCATATGTACGGTCATTTGGATATCAAATAGCTCATAAACCTATAGGTTAGTTCACCATTAACTCATATCCATGCATATAAACCACAATTTCATATAAGAATCCATATATGTATTAACGTTCAGTTAAGAAATGTGTTCTTACATGTTTTACCAAATCACATAACGATCAACATCAGGAACATATAACAAACAAAATAATATTATGCAACACATAAATAGGTCTACATGTACACATATGACATGTCTATATCAATTTCATTGAGTCCAAATATTTACTAAGAAATGACTTGTATTTTACTTCTACATCATACCTGAGCTTGGGCAGCAAGGGTACTTTGAAATTGCTCACCGATGTAGCCAAAGAATCTGCCACTGTGTTTTCCTGTCTTGGGATGAAAGAAATGTTAAACACTGAGAAGAAACAGTCAATTAGGTCCCATACCTAATTTCTATAACTCCTGAGTCGAGGATGCTTGGCCTGATAAGCACTTCTGATCTGTTGGATTACCAACTCGGCATCTCCGAACACTGCTACCTCCTGAATTCCCATTTCCCTTACAGCTCTTAATCCTAGGATAAGAGCCTCATATTCGGCCACATTGTTGGTGGTTTCAAATTCCAGCTTATATGACAGGGATATGGTCTCTCGAGTAGGTGACACGAAAACCACCCCAGCTCCAGCGCCTTCTCGAGAACAAGCTCCATCAAAAAACATTTTCCAGATGGGGGTGATGGAGGGAGGGATTTCAGGGGAAACAGTGGGATTCTTTCTGAGTTTGAGAGGAGGCTCAGGGGCATGGGTGAGCTGTAGTAAACTGGAGCCTAAATCAGTGTCCAAGGCGAAGATGGGATGATTGGTCGGGTTGGCTTCATCACTGATTATGTAGGCCAGTTGGGCTTCTCTATATAGTCTTCTGTGCTCTCCTCCAAACAATGGGATAGTAGCATATGTGAGGTCCATCTGCAAGGTTCCCCCCAGTCTTTTAATCCACAATCTTGAAAACAACATACCAAAATTTGGGGGGACATCAGCCACTACAATATCCATGACCACACTTTTCATATGCAACTGAAACAAGGTCACGACCAAGTCTTTAATAACTCCAAGACACTTAACTCGCTTGGAGTCAAAGGAATAGAGGTCATGATAGGCTCGGGTGACTTCTAGTCCCAACTCTTCCATGACAGTTTTGGGCATGAGGTTGTAAGAGGCCCCTGAATCCATACGGAAATTATACCACACTTTATCATGTATGTTCAGGGAACTGTAGAAAGGAGGGGATGAATCATCTCTGTCTTCTACCATGGGACCTAGGACAACTATTGGCTTTTCATCTTGGAGGTTTATGGAATCTGTGGGAAGGCATGAGGCTTCAGATTGTAGAAGCTCAGAGAAGCATTTTTTAAATTCTCCATGTTTAATTAGCTCGGTGAGGGGAACAGGGATTCTGATCTTTTCAATTCCATGCTCGAAATTTAAAGCAGATGAGAGTTTTGGGATTTCTCTTATTTCGGGAGCATGACTCTGGACAATGGGAGAGAGGGGTTGGGTCCTCTTACCTCTGTGAATGTCTGCTTCATCGACAAGTTTCTCTGTTCTGGTGGACTGCTCAGGAACGTCAGGTGCTTTAGCCTTTTTCTTTGACCTCAGATCATATCTGCCTGGGCTGCCGCTCGCCTTGTCTCCCTTGCTCAGTTCATTTAGCTGACTTTCCATTAGGGACTCCTCATATGCTGATTGGGTGAGATGAGGAAAAGGAGGAGTGTCCCTGAAGCAATGGATTTCATGATCAAGCTCATATGTTTCTCTTTCTTCCTCATCAGCCACCAAATTGTTCTCAAAAGGGGCCTGAATCCTTTGGTCTTCTCTATCCCTTCCCCTTTCTCTATGCATAGTCGGGGGAGCAATATTATTTGGCCTTCTGAAACATCCTTTGTTTTTGGTGCCCTGTGGACCTTTGTATGCTTGCCTCCCTTCCACGCTCATTCTCTCCATCTCTGCAGACAGAGACCTCACCATCCTGTTCAGTTCATCCACTTGAGGGTGGGGCAGCGATGGGACAGAATTCAAGGCTTCCGACCTTCCCTTCCTCCTGTCTGCGTCGATCTCGCTTCTCATTTTATTGGCTGCTAACACATTGGATTCCACTTCTATGGCCACATCTTGCATTTGAGCCAAATAGGTGGCTCTTCTTTCTCTCAGTAGCAGAAAAAAATCGGGGCCAAACACACTAGCATAAGAGATCTTGGCCAAGGCTTCTGAAGGCTTTATCTCTGCAGGGATTTTATTATACATATTATTGAATCTTTTGGAGAAGTATAAGATATACTCTCCTTCCATCTTCTTCAGAAACCCGAACTCTGTCATGTAGTACATGAAATATTTCCTATCGCCCCACTGCCTTGGGAAAGCATTATCCAGGGCTTCGATCCCAATGATAGATCCCGGGGCCAATCCTCTAAACCATTTCCTCACCTCGCCATCCAGGCTCTGGACAAAGACTCTCATCCAGACATCTTCATTTTCAATGTTGAGGTTGTCTGCATAACTATAGAAAGCAGCCAGGTGCTCTTCGGCAGTTATGTATCCTTCCCCAGTGAACTTGGGCATATACTTCAAGTAGTCTCCAGCAGGGAGAGGATTCATAGGATGGGGTAGGATTAAGGGAGAATATCTAGCATCGACTATGGCGTCCATTCTATTCGGAGTGGGATTAGCACCAGCCATAGGGATATTAGATGGAGGAGAACTTGGAGGAGAAGGAGTTCATGAAGGGGCTACTGGGAATGGGTCTCGAAGCAGAGTGGGAAACAAGAGAGGATCTAAGGAGAAATCTAACGAGCTCAAGTCAGCAGGTACTCCTCTTTGCGCAGGAGTGGGGAAACTTTCTATAGTCCCAGGTCTACGCCAAGGGACAACTTCGGAGGAGAGGGGAGTGACAAGGATTTTTCTCTCCAATGCCAGATCAGGAGGGGAAAAATCAGCAGGAACACTCCCAAAATTCAAGAAACGGGAAACCTCTGAAGGAGGTCTATTAAGAAACTGAGGAGGAGAAAAGGGAGTTCTCTCAGAAGGAGAGGGAGAATTACCTGTTTCGACGATGGAGACTACTCCTGCGAAGCTCTTTCCTCTTCCGAGAACTACCTCTAGGTCAGCCTCAGGCGCAGCTAGAGACAGTTGTGGATGAGACTGCGTGTGTCTGCCTCTGAAAGCCACAATTAATAGAGCAGGTTCTCCCCAGTGGAGTCGTCACGGCGGAGTTGCCAGGTGCACAGTAGCAATCTTGATAATCCTAATCTCTGATGCACCTTCAAAATTAGTTGATCATTGTCATTCTACCCAGGGAAAATCTTCAATTTCGTCCCCAGTAACAGTGCCAGAAATGTTAGCATCAGAAGTCACTCCTGGATTGCTTACAGGAGCAGAGCCCAACACCCATAAGTTTAATGTCACGATTTGTTTGTAAAGGGTTGATCAAATGGAAATAAAGACTCAAGGAGATATTACTCTAACTCAGGGACTGGTTCTGGTACATAAGTAACAAAGGAGGTCTCGACCTAACTTTAGCCAGTGCGTTGATTAAAAGATGGATAGGTGGAAGACTTAGTAAGAAAGGTGAACAAACCACTTCGGGCAATGGGCTTTCGGCAGTTTGCAAAAGAAAGGCTCTGAATGCAAGCTTCACTTGATTCAGGGTCTCAAGGAATCGAAAGGGGACTTGACTGGATCCTCCAATTCCAAGTCACTCAGCACTGGGAAAATCACAGGAAATGATTAGAGACAGCGCAACTGTTACAGTGATCCATTACAACATCATCCTATAACAACTACAGCTCGAGTGGACCCTCCAATTCTGAGTTGCTCTAACATAGTGTAAACATAAGAATGAAAGAAACTGGCATTCATAAAGCAAGAAGTCTCAAAAGTCTATACATAACCAGATTAATAGTGCTTCGTTAAAACTTTACAACCGGGAGCTCTGCTCAACCATCGATACTTTACAAATTACAAAGACTGAGTTTATATACTCAGGGAAAAATTTGCCTTACAGAGGCGCGCGCGATCATCTGAAGCTCGGTGTCCCCTCAACCAAAATCGGATGGGTCTTCTTTGCCAGATGCCTCCTTAACTGCGCATGGCTCCTGCAGGGGGGAGTAGCTGAGACAGTAAATGTTGATTTAGCGTGCGCAGACCTCCTCTGGCTAGATGAGGACTCAGCATGGCTTCTTTGAAGAACTGGGTACACAGGACTCTCTCGAGCAAACCGCTTGCCAGACCTTCCATACCTTACACTTAATACATGAGGAGAAGTTTCATTTACGCCTTCTCACCTTTATTTACTCCAAGCGAAGGCTGGGAATGAGATCGTATCGGATGGTATCAGGAGATCGAGACGATCCTTTTGGAAACTGGACTCGGCGCCTCTAGACGCTTTTAACATAGCTCCTTTCTTTCCCATGTGACTATGGACTGTGGCCCCGTGCTTATTCCCAAAGCGCTTTCGGCATTCGCGAATGGAGGGAGTTAATCCCTGCTTTTTGAAATCACGATGAGTGAAACGTCGAGACGGATTAATCCAACGTAATGCGTATTTCTAGATCTGATGGTTCAGAATCCTTCTCATGTTGCTGTGGGCTCGGGCCTTGAATTCTCTTGGCACCTCTTGCATCACAAAGTAACGAAGCTACTCTTTGTACCTTGAAATCGCGATGGGCGAAACGTCGAGGCGGCTTAATCACACGCTTGGTTTCTCCTGTAGATGGACAGCTGAGATCACCTCGGAAATATTGTGGGTCTGAGGTCCCAGACGCCTTCGGCACTTCGTGTTTCGCGGCAAGGAGGATGCTGTCTCTCATGCTTCAAAGCTACGATAGGCGAAACACCGAGACAACTTGATCGTGCGCCACGTGTCCCTCTGAGTGGACGACTAAGATCACCTTCGTGATATTGTGGGCCCATCATTAAAAGTTCTTTTCACTTCGTGACTCTCAAGCTCGTGGGTCAAAGTACTAACACCTCTCGCAACTCGCGGCTTTGCGAGTTGGAGTATCGAACTTTCACCATCTCCCCTCGCGAGGTCCCGACATGTGATGGTCATCGAAGGTTGACCCCTTTGGGAACTTTTTGTAACTCGCAATCTCGCGCAACCAAAAGACATGGTCCGTCCCTTGAACTCGCGAACCCCGAGTTCGAAAAACACTGCTGCGCTTATACAGATCACGATTGATGCCTTTAGAAAGCATTTTTGCGCTATACTTGGCGCGACTCAGTTAATCTGCAATTTCCCATCAACCGTTGTTCTGCTCTGACGCTGGATCCTTTCCACTGAAGAATGCAATGCCCGCTCGCTTGATTTTAAGTCCAAAAAGGACTTCTTCTATGTGCTACGCTTGGGCGCTTCTTGCGCAACTTGTAGATCTGAACATTCTTAGGCTCAAGATAAGAAATGTCGCTAACAGGGTCTATTTCCTTTGATTATGAGATTACAAGTTATAAAATACTTTTGTATTTTATCTATCTTTCTCTATGGTTCTCTAGAGATGTTGCAACCCCAAAATTCACAACCATATAAGATAATATGAGTGACAAGAGTCTCAATGAGAAGATTCTTATTATCTCATATCAGAAGGTCCACTGATTCACAATGTTTACAAGCCCATAATAAGATTTTCACCCTCCATTTATACGTTTCTTAATGTTTAAGTTCTAGTTGATCTTGTGTTGAAGATGAATTTTGAGATATTTGTATGAAGTCACTTACTCCAAGTTGTTGTATTTGTAGAAAAATTTAGTGTAAGTGATATTTTTGGATTTAATTATCAAAACTTTCATTTTGTTAGTGTTAAAAGTCATACCTGTACTAGAGCGAAAATCCTTGAGAAATTTTATTTTCTTGTTGAGATCATAGGGACTCCTCACCATAAGAACAATATCATCAAGGTAAATAAGGAGGGGGGTAATTATACCAACTATATTCAGGAAGACATAACCTACTTCTTCGACCTTCTTTACCGTTAAGGAGTTTTTCTATGAACAAAACGAAGGCACAAACTTGGGGTCATCCTTATCCTCGGTGGTTTTTAATATATTCATGGAACATTTCAAATCTTTATCCCTAAGAAGCTTTCATCTCAAACTGAAATGTTGGTTTCGATTTGTAGATGACACGTTTTTCATTTGGCCTCATGGCAAGAACAACTTGAACTATTTTCTCAATCATCTTAATAGCCTATTGCCCCACATCCAATTAACTATGGATACCCAAAATGACAACTCTATCCCATTCTTATATGTACTCATCTCTCATCTTCTTGATGGCTCCCTCTCCCACCAAGTCTATTTGAAAAGAAATCACACTGATAGATACCTTAATGTCAATCCTGACCATCATCCAGCTCAAAAATCCATTGTCCTAAAAACCTTATTCACTCGACCTCTCTTCATTTCATCCCGTCAATTCCTTGTAATGGAAAACTCCCACCTAACCACAACTCTTGTCTCCAATTGCTACTCTATCACTCAAATGAATCAATCTTGCTGCTTAGCCCAAAACCTTAAACCTCAACCTAAAATAACCTCTCCCTTCGCTCCTCCTCATGCTCTCATCTCTCTACCTTATATCGAGGGAACCAAAAATATTGAAACTTTTAGCTAAGAAGAATATTAAAAACTTATTCAAACCCTACAAAAACATTAAACAATTTTTCAAATCTACTAAATATGAACCTGGCCCAATGCTTGGCCTAGGTGTTCACCAAATACCTTTCTCTTGTGGGAAGTCTTACATAGGTCAAACTGGTAAAACCTTTAAAACCTGAGTTAAAGAACATGTAACTGATATCACCTACAATCGCATTTACATATCAGCTATTGCAGAACACTCTTTTAACTCAAAGAACCTTATTTTATTTTACCAAACCAAAATTTTAGCTTATGCCCTACATTACTCCTCCCGACTCATTCAGGAAGCCCTGGAAATCGAAAAACATCTAGACAACTTCAACCACGAAGATGGCTACAAATTGATTCAATCATATTCATCACCTTGACCATTAATCTTCCTCCTCCTAAATATTGTTCCAATCCTTCTAAATATTGTTTTAATTCATCTCCAACCTTCCTCTCCTCCTATCTTCTTAGCTTTGTTTCTCTTCATCTCTCTTCATCTATTTACCTTTAACCTCCCTGCCTCATTTTTTCTAATATCTTGAGTGTTTTCATAAATTCATATCCTTATTTTAATTTTAATTCAAATCATTTTATTTTAATTCTTTTAAATTTAATTCATTTTATTTCAATTCATCTCAGATTCATGTTTTCCCTTAAAGTTATTATAATTTTCTCACCTTTTTTACCCTAAATTCTATTGTAATTCTTTAATATTATTTATGGTTCCTATTTTTCAACTAACTTCCCCTACTCCTTTTATATATATATATATATATATATATATATATATATATATGTATATATATATATATATATAACTTTCTTCTCAAGTGTTATTTTTTCATTTATTTCCCTCTTTCCTTCCCTCACCATGGTCATGGTGTGTTTTTACCATAGGAGATTCGTATGTCCCTGATGATGGGAGGATTGTCCACTTGAAATATTGGAGGTTTAGAAATGATACACAGTTTTATCGAGAAACATTCTACAACTTTATAGCTAATTGTTATTCAAACCCTCTAATTTATCGATATATATTCCAAAAAAAGTAGGGAACAAGGGACAACCTTGCTTAACTGGTATATTACAATTAATATCTTTTGGCCAACACACAACACTTAGTGTTCCTAAACTAGGCAATGACATTCTCATACAACCTTATTGCAACAACTCTCACCTAGAAAGGAACTTTATCTTCTCTAGCCTACTCCAAAGATTAGTCCTGAGCATTGTTTCAAAAAAAATTATAAATTCAATGAAAGAGATTGATTTTATTATTAAGGCGCTCCTCCTTAATGATCCTAAGAATAATAAGGTGATCCATAGTTGAATGACAGTTTCTAAATCCATGATAGCCTTTTTCTATTAACATTATAGCCATATACTTATCTTTTTTTCTAGAATACATTATAATTCCATATAACTTGAATAAAAGAAAACTAATCATGGTTTTCCTATAATCAAGGAATTGTTTTTATATTCACTTTTAACAATAGGTACAATGAGGCTTTGAATCTAGGGTTTAAGGAAGATGTCCTTAGCTTTCCCTTTTGCATGATGTGAAGAATAAATGTATGCCCTCATATTTTAAAATTTTTTGACTTGGTAGCCTTCAATGTCCATAGCTTTCCCTTTTGCAAGATTATGCACCCTTAACTCTATGTCCTTTATAGAGAAAAATTCTTCCTAGAGTCCTAGATTCATAAGCAATTTTAAGGTAGGAATTCTAGTCTCTCAAATGAATCATATCCCTTTCTTTAGTTTTATCAATTAGAATTTACTTCCAAAATTTCTTAGGATCTAGCTTAAATAGGTGTAAAAATTTATCTTGCTTCCTATTTAACAATTTTTTTATATATATAATATGATTTAATATTATATTAAATCTTGTTTTAAGTTGATTTTAACTTACATTAAAGATATCAATTCCCCTGGCACATTTTTTGAAGATGTGGGTTTTGTTTACTAAGTGATCTAATAGAGACATGTCTAACAAACAAACAAACAAAAATGACATTAAAGATTTTTAAATTCATAATAAATATTTAATTCATAACAATAATATTCATACTTATTTAAAATAAATAAATCAAGATTTATTATATATTTTTTATTAATTTTTATAACAAATATTTTCAAAATTTAAAATTTAAATATTATTATATAAAAACAATTATATATATTATAATTTTCAATTTTAAATTAAAATAAAATTTATAATACATATTAAAATATATATAATTATATTTATATAATTAAAAATATTACATCTCATGCAACTAAGTAAAATAAATAAGAAATGTATTTGTAAACAGATTAGAATTTAAATGTACTTTAGAATTCCTTTTCAAGAATACTAAAATTTCTTCTAAGTCATGTTTCTTTTCTATACTAAAATTTTAAACATATACCGAACCTTCTTCCATATTCTAGTAAGTAAAATAAATAACAAATGTATTTGTAAACACATTAGCATTTAAATGTACTTTCGAATTCCTTTCACGCTACCTCATTCATGTTTCTTTTCTGTACCAAAATTTTATAACATATATCAGAATTCAATTGGTATCATGAAATGTGCTTTTTATTAAAAAATAAAATAAAAATTATTTATGTTTTAAAAATATGTCATTGTTTAGAGATGTTTTTAACAAATTTAGTATTTAGTATGTGTGAGATGTGTATGTTTTATTAAATGAGAAAAATATCTTAATTTCAGGTTAACATTAAAAATTAAATGTAGAAATAAATAGATAGTTATCAAATATTAATATATATTATTTTAATTAAAAGTGTCACGTCATTTTACATTTATTTATACTAAAAATAAGTCTACACAAATTAACAAATTAATATTGCATATCGCATTTCCATATGGTTGTTTAAAAATGTTGATTTAAAATGTTAATTATTAAATGAAATACTCTTCCCATTTTTACTTCAATTACAAAACCACTACTGTTCCCATTTTTACTTCTGTGACAGAAAACCGCTATCTGATCTACAAGGCAAGGTGCAAGTATTAATTCTGGTATATGCCCTAATATTACACCAGATTCATGTACAGAATATCTGGAGTTTCCAATACAAACCGGAGTGCGTTTACATAAACTCAAACTCATCTCACAG
>JZKD02S1397064.1:635072-671320 GCA_000966675.3 Picea glauca
TTAGAGCGGCCAACAGAGCTGTTAAACTCGTCAGGGTGGTCCATTCCAAACGGCTTGGGTTATTTAGACAACCCCGGACCGGTTCCACTCTCCCAGTTGACGGACGGTCAATTTCGCTCGTCAACACAAGTTAAGGCCACAACAAATAGAGAAGATGGCATGGGAGATCTAGTAGATCTACCCACTGATGAGGAAGAATTGCAGCAGAGGAGACTTCCTGAACAGAGCCAACCACTAGAGCAGCTGGATGAGGAGATTGAGAATATCCGAAAGCTTATGGTCAGATTAGCAGAAGCTGTCAGCAAAGGGAACCTGAGAAGAAGGGAGACAACAGCAACAGTAGAGCAACAGAAGAAACAGTAGCAATAGAGAAGTGGAGCAGATGAACAGCTCCAGAAGACTGTTTGGGATCCAGGAGGATTTCAACAACGACGTTGGGGAGCTCATGAGTAGGAGCTCATGAATTTTTCGCAGTAGAGGAGTATGATGTAGGAGTATCGCTCCCAAGCCAACGATGCACCAACCAGCTATCCAGGACAATGCACATTCAATGAAGAAGGAGAGGCGCAACCCTCTCGTTTCAAATTTTGAATTTGAAATCAATGTATTAAATGTTTGTAAGGCTGGTAGAGCCAAAGTCATGCCTTTGAGTAGGTTGTAGTTAAACAAGGCCTTTAATGGTTGTAAGGATGGATCTAGCTCCGATCTGGACTAGATAGCCATTTAATTGTGAATTCAATGTAATTGAATGAGAGTAGGTGAGATGGAGGGAAGAGCTCGAAGAGCCCCCTCATGTAAAAGATCCTTTATATGTAGGATGAGTTAGAAGTAGTTGGATAAGTCAAGTAGAGGGGAGATATAGGAGATAGAGAGGAGAGCCAAGACTCTGTTGTAGTCTAAGCTCAAACACATTGTAAAGAGGAATTTTCAGATTAATACAATCATAGAAGTTTCCGTGCATGTTATTCTGTGTATGATGAATGTCTTCATGTGTGTGTATTTATACACTGTAGATGTATGATTAGATGTGAATTTGCAGGGATAGACATAATTTATTGTCTGTGAGTTCTTTGATTTCAGGTTTGGGGTTCTTTGAGGCTTCATGCCAAGAGGGTGTGACAGAACGTTGTGGGTTCTGAAAGCCAATGCATAGATGCACTCCCGAATTCTGCAGATTTTGGGCAAAGACGTTCCAGGAGGGCGCACCAGTGGAAGTCATTGGCTCAAGGAGAAACCTCAAGGTTGTTGAATACCTTGGAGGTGAGACTGTGCAGAAGAGAGCCCATGGCAGACCATAATCATTGAGGGATTATGTAGAATCTCTGCCAGCAGGGCATTGAGCAGGTGCATAGAAGGCACAGAGAAGACAAAATTTCTGGGAATTTTGTAATGCTCTACCAAGAGGGCATCGAGCGAATGCACAGGATGCATTAGGAGAAGAACTCTATTTCAATTTTGTTGAGAAGACAAAATCACTGAGGATTCTGGAAGCTCTTCCAGGTGGGCATTGAGTTGGTGCAGGAGGGCACAGAAGGAACTCTTGCCTGAGTTTAGAGAGAAGATAAGTGTTAAGGGAGGACCTTCACAGGGTTACTAAACACCCTGCAGGCTCAGCAAGGAGTTCTTGAGTAGGAATTTTCCAGAGGGAACTCCCATCCCTTCAAGGATAGAAAGGGACAGAGGGTGAAGACTTGTGCAAGGAATGCACCAGGCCATCTCCTGAGTCACGAGTTGACAGACAACCATCTAGAGGCTTGTCAAGCACAAGGAGTGTGCACAGAACAGATTTTGTTTCAAGTTTGAAGCACAGGAGGCCGAGCGCAGGAGAAGAGAACCTTTGAAGTTGGAGCAGAGCACAGAGAAGCTCAGAAGAGATAGCACCTTCGAGTGTAGAGACCCTGCAATCCAGTGCAGAAGTCAGGAAACCTTTCAAGGTTTTAGAGAGGAGAATATTAGGAGGAAAAGTGCCTTTGAGTACAAAGCGACAGCTATAAGGAGTGCAGAGTTCAGAGTTTGAGAAAGCTCAGGAAGGACAGTGCTTTCATGCACAGGCCCATAGCTGTAAGGAGGAGCAGAAAGGCCAGTAAAACCCTTCAGAGGGTTTGAGTTCGAGGAATCTTAGGAGGGATAGCATCCTTAGTACGCGAACAAAAGCTGAGAATGTAGGCTTCATAGTAGGAAGCAAAGGCTGAGGCCTTTGGGACACTCGAAATCTTCTAGGTTCATGAAGAAGGAGCGTAAGCTCAACGAGGAGCTACAATTGTCATCGGATCAAGTAGAGGAAAAGATCTAGACCGTTGAAGTTCCACGTCCAAGTAGCGTAGGAGAGCGCAGCGGAAGAGAGAAGATCTGGGCCATCAGATATAGCTCAGATAGTCGATAGCCCTCGGATATGTTGAAAGGAACGCGAGGTTTAACCCTTGTATATAGAGGAGAGAACTCGTGAAGTCCTGAAACAACGAACACATCAGGATTTCAGAGTTCGGGGATCAGAGAATCAAGGGGTCGTGGAATCGTTGCATTGTGATATCCCGATCCACGAAGTCCCGAAGACATCAGATCCATCCATCTACGAAGGACGTGTGTCACAAGATCCTCGTATTTCGGGGATTCAGGCATCGAAGAGTGGAATGGAGGAGTCTTCTACTTCACAACTTGCGAAGTCCCGAAGCGATCAGGGCCATCCATCTGTGGAGGACGCGTGGAAGTGATCAGGGAACTACTGAGAGTTCAAAGGACCTTTGGATTAGAACCTTCGCTATATCGCGTATCGAGGGTTCGGAGGTTGGAGGAATCAATTTTGACTGTAGAAGTCACGAAGTGCCGAGGGTGAGGTCTCGGGCGAAAATGTGGCGCGTCCATCAAGTGGGGACCACGTGGTTGACAGGTGGACACTCGTCGCCTGGGAGGGGGTCAACACCCTGTTGACTTCTCGTGCCTCGGGTTCTCGTAAGAAAGGAGCACAAAGGCTCAACAAACCAACTCGCGAAGTTGTGAGTAGTGAGAGGTGCTAGTAGTTAGCCCTATCCTACGATTATATGTAGAAGGCGCTAACAGAAGGAGCTATACCCGTATCACAATCTCGGGTATCGAAGGTTTGGAGAAAGAGGAGTCGAGAGATTTGAATCACGAACTCGCGAGATCGCGAGTTGCGAAGGTGCTTGTGTTAAAGCCTTGGTCAAAGCATTGTGGTTGCTTGGAGGAGGTGAAGCAATGCCTTGTGAATGTTCGCACATGTGTGGTTTCTGAAGGACATGTGGATAGGATTCGTTGAAGGTTCCAGTAGGGAATCAAAGGAGCCACTTCGGCTTGAGGTGGATTTGGAATGATGTTGTGGTGGATCTCGACCCGAGGGTCGGGGGTCTGCATCAATTTCCCTCTCTCCTTCCCTCACCATGGTGATGGTCTGTTTTTACCATAGGAGATTCTTGTGTCCCTGATGACGGGACGATTGTCCACTTGAAATATTGGAAGTTCAAAAATGATACACAGTTTTATCGAGAAACATTCTACAACATTATATCTAATTATTACTCAAACCCTCTAATTTATCGATATATATTCCAAAAAAAGTAGGGAACAAGGGGCAACCTTGCATAACTGGTATATTACAATTAATATCTTTTGGTCAACACACAACACTTAGTGTTCCTAAACTTGGCAATGGCATTCTCATACAACCTTATTGCAACAACTCTCACCTAGAAAGGAACTTTATCTCCTCCAGCCTACTCCAAAGGTTAGTCCTGAGCATTGTTTCAAAAAAAATTATAAATTCAATGAAAGAGATTGATTTTATTATTAAGACACTCCTCCTTGATGATCCTAAGCATAATAAGGTGATCCATAGTTTAATGATAGTTTCTAAATCCATGGTAACCTTTTTCTATTGACATTATAGCCATATACTTATCTTGTTTTCTAGAATACATTATAATTCCATATAACTTGAATAAAAGAAGACTAATCATGATTTTCCTATAATCAAGGAATTGTTTTTATATCCACTTTTAACAATAGGTACAATGAGGCTTTGAATCTAGGGTTTAAGGAAGTCCTTCTTCACTGCTAAATTAAATATCTTGTGGATGTGAGGAATTAGTATATCTCCTCCCATTTTTTTAAAATTCTAACTTGTAGCCTTCAATGTCCTTAGCTTTCCCTTTTGCACGATGTGAAGAATAAGTGTATGCCCTCATATTTTTAAAATTTTTGACTTGGTAGCCTTCAATGTCCATAGCTTTCCCTTTTGCAAGATTATTAACCCTTAACTCTATGTCCTCTATAGAGAAAAAATCTTCCTAGATTCCTAGATTCATAAGCAATTTTAAGGTAGGAATTCTAGTCTCTCAAATGAATCATATTGCTTTCTTTAGTTTTATCAATTAGAATCTACTTCCAAAATTTCTTAGGATCTAGCTTAAATAGGTGTAAAAACTTATCTTGCTTCCTATTTAACAATTTTTTTATATATATAATATGATTTAATATTATATTAAATCTTGTTTTAAGTTGATTTTAAATTACATTAAAGATATCAATTCCCCTAGCACATTTTTTGAAGATGTGGGTTTTGTTTGCTAAGTAACCTAATAGAGACATGTCTAACAAACAAACATAAAATCACATTAAAGATTTTTAAATTCATAATAAATCTTTAATTCATAACATTAGTATTCATACTTATTTATTTTTTTTAAATCAAGATTTATTATATATTTTTTATTAATTTTTTTTACAAATATTTTCAAAATTTAAAATTTAAATATTATTATATAAAAACAATTATGTATATTATAATTTTCAATTTTAAATTAAAATAAAATTTATAATACATATTAAAATATATATAATTATATTTTCCCACTTAAAAATATTTCATATTTTAATGATTCCATGACCATTTAGTATAAATACTTTTATATAATTGTATTTATATAATTAAAAATATTACATATCATGCAACTAAGTAAAATAAATAAGAAATGTATTTGTAAACAAATTAGAATTTAAATGTATTTTAGAATTCCTTTTCACGAGTACTAAAATTTCTTCTCAGTCATGTTTCTTTTCTATTCTAAAATTTTAAAACATATACCGAACCTTCTTCCATATTCTAGTAAGTAAAATAAATAACAAATGTATTTGTAAACACATTAGCATTTAAATGTACTTAGAAGTCCTTTCACGCTACCTCATTCATGTTTCTTTTCTGTACCAAAATTTTATAACATATATCAGAATTCAATTGGTATCATGAAATGTGCTTTTTATAAAAAAAAATAAAAATAAAAATTATTTATGTTTTAAAAAAATATCATTGTTTAGAGATGTTTTTTTACAAATTTAGTATTTAGTATGTGTGAGATGTGTATGTTTTATTAAATGAGAAAAATATCTTAATTTTATGTTAACATTAAAAATTAAATGCAGAAATAAATAGATAATTATCAAATATTAATATATATTATTTTAATTAAAACTGTCCAGTTATTCTAACTCAATATATTTCATTTATTAATACTAAAATAAATTAACAAATTAATATTGCATATCTCATCTCCATATGGTAGTTTTAAAATGTTGATTTAAAATGTTAATTACTAGCACAGTATGTTAATTATTAGCACAGCCTCAAAGTGGTTGGTGTTATTGTTGGTGAACGCCAAAACACACATAGAGTTGGTGTTGCTGCTGGTGAACTCCGAAACGCACATAGGGTTGATGTTGTCGTTGGTGAACGCCGAAACGCACATAGAGCTGGTGTTGTGGCTGGTGAACTTAGAAACACACATAGGGCTGGTGTTGTATTCAGAAACACACATAGGGCTGGTGTTGTCGCTAGTGAACCCTGAAAATCACATAAAGTTGAAGAAATCCAAAAATTAATCTTAAATGTGATAATTCCAAAGGTTAATCAGTTAAACGTGGCAATCATATGGTGGTACAATAATTTCTTAATATGATTAGGTAAATGTTAAAAAGTAAACAGGTTAACTGATTTGGGAGGATGACTAAGAATATGCCATTCATTTGGGAGGACGACTAAGAATATGCCAGCGTTTTCAATTGTTAACTATCAAATTAGAATTTTAGATTAAATGCTGATTAATTATGCCCACCTCCAATAATTAATTGTGTCCATCTCCAATAAGTATACACCTTTCTGCATAATTCTCTCCATTTTTACTTTTATTGCATAATTCTCTCCATTTTTACTTTTATTACAGAAAGCCACTACTATTCCCAGTTTTACTTCTATGACAGAAAACCGCTATCTGATCTACAAGGCAAGGTGCAAGTAGTAATTCTGGTATATGCCCTAATATTACACCAGATTCATGTACAGAATATCCGGAGTTTCTAATACAAACCGGAGTGCGTTTACATAAACTCAAACTCATCTCAAAGAGAACAAAGAATTAAGAGGTAGACAGAATTCGAGATTGGCGAGGAGAGAAACACCAAGAAGTTGGAGGAGAGATCGAGCGACGGGGCGAGCGATCTACTGGTATTGTTCGATACTCATCCCATGATAAACCCCCATTGAGCTTTGATCCCTTACAAGGTTTACCAGTACACGATCTCGCCCATTTCCCCCCAATCAGATATCGAAACCAATTACCACTCTGTTGTCCTCTGATACTGCTCTTATTATGCCGCGTTTTAATTAATCGCTTGCGCATGTAACGCTTCACGGCTTCTACGCTGTGCTCTACTATTTCAGGCGGAGGCAAAATAAGAGGGTTACCCTCTAACCCTAAAACTTGCAATTTTTCTAAAGCGCCGATCGAGTCCGGCAGGAAAGAGATCTGGTTGTAACTAACGTCCAACTCCATCAGACACGCCAGACCGCCTATCGATTCCGGTAAATCCACGAGGTGGTGAAAGTTCTTACTGGCGTTCAGGACTTCCAGATTTATAAGGTGGTCTATGTCTTCGGGGAGACGACTGAGCTTGTTCAAATGGACGTCCAGTACACGGAGAGATCTCATGTAGGAGATCGATGGCGGGAGATAAGCTATGTTGTTTGAATGCACCGATAGTTTTCTCAGATTCTTCAATTTGAATCCCATAGTGTCTGGTAGTCCCTCCAGATGGTTGAAATTCGCACTCAGCTCTTCCAACGCGCTGTTAAATTTATACCAGACAGCCGTATTAACCTACATACCCTAAAAACCATTAAGAAATTCAACAGAAATTCTGATCCTACCCGCAATTTTGTATGCTATCAGGAAAGGTAACGAGCATGTTGCCAGAAACATTTAAGATTCTAAGGTTCACGAGCAGGCCGATGGAGCCGGGAAGAGATTTGAGGTGATTTGAACCAGCATCCAAACTTTTCAGATTCACCAGGCTAGTCACGCATTCAGGCAAGCACTGCAATCGATTGGGCACCATCAAAACAAAATTTCCATTCACTGTTTTTCTCAGTAAAAGTACAGTACATTGGGAATTGAACTAAAAAAATACCTGCAAATTGTTATTGGAGAGATCCAGCTTCACAAGGGCCGTAGCCAATTGTAGCGGCTCCGGCACATTAATCAATTGAAGCCCATTAAGGTCAAGCTTCGCCGCAGCTTCAGAGATAGCAGTGGCGATCCTATTTTCAGCCTCCTTCATTAGCCATTTAAGCAGTTCCAACGCTTCCTTGTGCCCCACTATTGATGCCTGAGTATTTGTTGTCATATTTCAGAGACCCAAATTCCTACAGATCCTGGGATTTCTTCTATGGATACCTACTGGCCGCTAATCTGGTCAATCGTTCCCATTTCCCCGTTGTATGAAACGTGAACATGTCAAATACAGTATTTAAAACTCTCACGCGTGCTCACAGTGCGTTTGCTTAAACTCTACTCTAACTGTAACTAATCTTAAAATAAAGTATTATATTTCCTGCGTCACAACTGTCCTGCCTTCTACCTAACACGTTATAAACATATGTTTTATGATATAATATGTCTTTCATTCTACCTAAAACAGTATAGAGATCTGTAAAGAGAAGACGATGCTGACAGTGGGAATAGCTCGCCTATTTTAGATAAGTTCGAAGGTCACAAATGGATGAAGACGATTAGAGCAGTTATGTGATTTGGCTTACAGAACACTTTAAATAATCAACCATTTTGTTGACATCCAAAAGGGCTTGTAATAAATTATTTCACTCTAACAAAACTATTCATTTGAATCATCCACTAATTCTTTATATAGTTAAAAATATAATTCTTTATATTGTTAAAAATATAAAAATCAATGGAATAAACGCCAAGCTTGCGAATTACATAATATGTTAATTCTAAAACGAAACCGCTTGTACAAAATGGCAAGGAAACGTGATTATTAAACTAGTGTATCTTCTCTAATAAAAATTCAATTTACCACAAAGCTGCACTCTCTAGGCAAGACTTTAATTTACCATAAAGCTGCACTCTCTAGGCAAGACTTTATGGTTAAATTTATTCAAAAATGTGGAAATAGTGGTGCCATCATGGTTCTTAATCTACACAAATCGTGATAGCAGTTATACAATGTGACTATAATCTTATAGAAGATGTATGTTTGATACATAAGTTTTTTATTCCTAATAACATCATATAAAACATCATTGACATAACATCAATTTCTAATATCATACAATATGGCATAACATCAATGTATAATAGGTGGTCGAAGTTTGATATTTAAGTTTACTTTCCTAATTGTAATTGAGTTCAACATTTTAATCAGTGCAATATTTCAACATCTATAGAGTCTTATAAGTTATGTTTATATAGAAAAAATAAATCTTCATGTTTTTCTACTTCTTGTTAATCTAGAAAATCCTAGAGTGCATTTTCCTATTTTGGTAAGTTAATTGAGATGGGCGTGATAAAATCCCAACAATGACATAAATTCATAGATGCAACAATTGAAGACCCCTAATCAAGTGCACAACTCATTGGTATTCTCAAAATGTAGGAATTAGAAATCTTGTAGATGTGCACAAACTATCAATTACAAAATGCATGTGCAATCTCTAAAAGATGTATATGCATTATGTTCAAGGTAATTGATAGATGTATATCCATTTTAAATATAGGTAATTGATAGTTTGTGCACATCTACTAGAATTCATCTATGTTTTTCTTCCATGTCTCATTCCAGAACCGTAGTGGAGACTCCCACTTCGCTTGTAATCATTCAAGCGTCCCTCCATATTTTCCCGGCCTCATTTCAAGCATGCCTCCGAAATTTATTCCATCATTGAGTTAAGGCGACTTCAAAAATGTCAGTTGTAATTGCCAGCGTTGAGCTCCCATATAGATTCCCAAATGTTGATAGGTCTTACTCTGTGCGAGTGGAAACGATGCTCTTGCATCATACTCCCCTTGACAAAAAATCATGGACTCCTGTCCATGAGCTCCTGCACTAACTCTCCATTCTTCTGGATAGCAACTTCATTCTCCCAACTGGCATCTTCTATTGGGTGTCCCTTCCACTTGATCAAATATTCAAAACACATCTTCCTCTTGGTCTTTTTGTTGATCCTCTCATCAACGATCTTCTCTATATGTGGCTTCTCTGCTACAGGCATTTGTTTCTCCCACTAGATCTTTTGACCCCTCTGTGTCGTCTTTCATGTAAGGATACAGATCTAAAACATTGAATATGGGTGATATTCCCACATCATGTGGCAGTTCAATCTCATAGGTGTTTGCATCAAACTTCCTCAATATATTACATGGTCCTATCTTCTTCATCTTTAACTTGTTATATGTTCTCCTAGGGAACCTTTATTTCCTGATATGTTCCAGAACCTGATATCCTACTTCAAATTGAAGTTCACTACGATGTTGACCAGCTCTGCGTTTGTACTCCTGGTTAGAACTCTGCAACTGTCCTATGATTTGGCTATGAAGATTTTTCATTTCTACAGCAAAATCTTCTTCTTTCGCGCTTCTGATCTCACTCTATTCCAAGTATCTCAACTCAGATACTCCCCTTGGTTGCGTTCCATACAATATTTTCAATGGGCTCTTTCCAGTGCTCCTGTTTGGTGAGTCATTTTATCCAAATTCTTCTTGTGTCAGAATCAGATCCCACTGATTAAGGTGCTCAGTGACCAGACTCCTCAACAAGTTTCCCAAACTTCTGTTTACTACCTCAGTTTTTCCATTTGTTTGAGGATGATAAGTTGAGATGAAGGACAAATCTGTCCCCAACTTCTTCCACAGTGTTCCCCAAAAGTGACCAACAAATTTTGTGTCTCTATCTAAGACAATGCTTTTGGGTAGGTCGTGAAGTCTTACAACTTCCTTGAAAATCAGATTTGAAACATGTGTTGCATCACTCGTCTTCTAGCATGGGATAAAATGTGCCATCTTTGAAAATCTATCCACCACAAATATGGAATCAAATCCTCTTTACGTTCTTGGCAGTCCTAATATGAAATCCAGGCTTATTACATCCCAAGGCCTCTATGGTATTGGCAATGGTTGATACAATCCAGTGTTCTGTCTTTTCCCTCTTTCATGTTGGTAGATTCTACATCTGTTCACAAACTTTATCATTTTGGTTCTCATACCTGGCCAATAGTATGAACTTCTCAACTATGAAAATGTTTTTTCATGGTCGAAATGTCCATCCAATCCTCCACTATCCTTTTCCTTCAAAAATTTATCCCTCATTGAGCATTTTCGTATGCACAACTGATTCCTCTTGAACAAAAATCCCTCTTGAATCATGTACTATGTCCACTGGCTTATGTCTCTCAGCACAGGTTTTAAACATTCTTTGTATGCTTCCTTGAAATCTATATCATCACAATACATGTCCTTAAGGTGTTCAAACCCCAAGGTCTTCACCTGAAATTCCTGCAGAATCAAACATCTCCAACTCAATGCATCAACAACTTTGTTAGCATTCCCAACAATATGTTTAATGACAAATTTAAAATTCTTCATAAACTCAACCCATTTTGCATGCCTCTGATTCAATTTTTCCTGCTTGGTTATGAATTGTAAAGCATGGTTATCACTATACAAGAGAAATTCCCGTGGGACAAGATAATGTCTCCATTTCTTCAAGGCTTGAAGTATGGAATAAAACTCCTTGTCATACATGGATTATTTTCTCTTGGTCTCATTTATTTTCTCATTGAAATAGGCAACAGATCTATTGACCTGACTCAAAACGGCTCCTATTGCAACTCCACTCGCGTGACATCTCACCTGAAATATCTTCTCAAAATGTGGTAAGACCAGAATTGGTCGTTTTGTTATTTTCTCCTTCAGTATATTGAAGCTCTTCTCGGCTTCCTCTGTCCATTTAAAAGACTTGTGATTCCTCTTCATTGTATCCATCATTGGCGCACAAATTCCACTAAAGTCTCTGATGAACTTCCTATAGAAACTCGTTAATCCATGCAAACTCCTTACCTCGAACATACTCCTTGGTGACGACCATTCTTTGATTGCTTTCACCTTCTCTGGAACCATCTTCAGTTCGTTTGAAGAGATCACAAAACTCAAGTAAATGAGTTATGTCTTCATAAAAGAGGACCTCTTCAGATTTATCAATAGCTTCTTCTGTTATAACCTCCTCATTACTAATGTCACGTGCCTCAAATGCTTCTTTTTAGTCCTGCTAAAGATCAGTATAGCATATAGATACACAACCACAAACTTTCCAATGAAATCTTTCAATATTTCATTCATCAACCTCATAAAAGTACTCAGGGCATCTGTTAATACAAATGGCATAACAAGCCACTCATACAAACCTTCATTTGTCTTAAAGGTTGTCTTCCACTCATCACCTTCTCTCATCCTAATCTTGTGATATCCACTTTTCATATAGATTTTAGAAAAGAAATTTGCTCCACTTAAACAATCCATTAAATCATCCATTCTTGGTAAAGGAAATCTATACCTGATGGTGATCTTGTTAACGGATCTTGAGTCTATACAAATTCTCCATCCTCCATCCTTCTTTGGACTTAACACAGTTGGTATTGTGCATGTACTCAATCTTTCTCTGACCAAACCCTTATCTAACAATTATTGGACTTGGTTCTTCACTTCCTCGTTCTCTAGAGGTGTCAATCTGTATGTTTATTTGTTTGGCAGACTTGCTCCTGGTATTAATTCAATATGGTGATTGATACTTCTAATGGGTGGCAATGAGTTAGGCAGCTCATCCACCACTATGTCAACAAAATTATCCAACAATTCCTAAACTTCTTCAGGGAAATCTTCCATTGAAGTTCTTACAAGGATAACTCTAGGCTTCCTTAGCACAACAAACTGCATCTCCTGTTCTTCTTTTACCTCTTTCAGGAGTTCCTTCCCACTCATGAGAAGTATTCTTATGTTGGCCTCCTCTTTCACCTTCTTCTCCTCTATTGGCAGCAACATGTGTTTCCTACCATTATTCTCTAATGTGTATGTATTTTTCCTCCCATCGTGAATGACATTCCTGTCAAACTTCCATGGTCTTCCCAACAGAATATGACATACATCCATGGGAATTACATCACACAGAATTTCATCTCTATATCCTCCTATCTTAAATTCAACCAAGCATTGTTTAGTAACCATTACCTAGTGTCCTTTCTTCAACCATGAGACTTTGTATGGCTTCAGGTGTATGGTTGTCTCCAGCTCCAATTTCTCCACCATCTCTATGGATACTAGGCTATCAATGCTCCCACTGTCAATTATCACCTTGCATACTCTATCTTTAGTCTTGCAAGTTGTTTTGAGGAGACTGTTCCTTTGCACTAGCCTTTCAATTTCTACCTCTAGTTTTAAGAGAACTTTCCTCAACATCAGGGATCTCCCATCCTCTGCTTCTTCTTCTTCAACATCTCTTGTTTGTGCTTCTAAAATTTGAGCTTCACCTACTCCTTCTTTATGTTTCTCGAGGCATTCCAAAGACATGTGTCTTATCTTTCCACGGGCATAACATCTTACATATCCTCCTCCTCTTCTTCCTCTTCCCATGGAACAATTTCTTCCACCACCCTCTCTTTCTCAGGAACTTCCTCCTCTCTTCGAGTGACTATGTGGTTTATCAGTATCATTCTTATACTTATGTGCTCTATCATGGGTAAATCCATTGCTTTTTCTTGGAACTGAGCTTTTACCTCTCCCTCATTGGCTTTGTTTTCTGGCCAACTTATCCTCTGCCTTATGTGCAAAATGATAATCATCCTCCACTGTATTTACTCACATCATGCTAAGCTCATCTTGGATTTCATATCTCATGCCATTTATATATATGGAAACTTTTTCTTCATCTCTCTCCCTTTGTCCAATTCTAAATTTCATCCCATAGAAATCCTCGGTGTACTCCTTAATTGTCATCCCTTTCTGTCTCAGGTTCTGCATTTTCCTAAACAGAATGATCTGATAATCCTTGGGCATGAACTTAGCCTTCAGTTTTCTACCATTATATCCCAACTATTTATCTTATTCTTGCCTTTGCCTCTCCTCTCAGCCTACAGTTCATCTCACCACAATGTTGCATGTCCCTTTAGTCTGGTGAAAACATGTATCACCCTTCTTTCCTCATCGACGTATTCATAGTCGAAATATTTGTCCATGGATCTTATCCAATACCATAGCTCTTTGACAACTAAATTGCCTTCATACATTGGGACCTCCATCTTGGCACTGCCTCCCAATATGGAAACTCTTCTTTGCAAGCTCTCTTCGATAACATCCTCTCCTGCAACTTCTCCGACAACATTCTTGGTCACTACTTATTTCCTCTCTGCATCACGGACATCTCCAACGTCAGGTTCTTGTCTCTGCGTTGCCTCCATCACCTCTAATCTTGTACGGAGTTCTAACATCTCCCTTTCTATGGCTCGATTGTCCAAAGGTGCTTCCACTCATCTCCTTGGCGCCATTGTGTTGACTGTCTGTCACACACAGAGGGCAACTCCGAGTTCTTCTAGGTCCTCTTCTTTGCCTGTTGTTTGAACACAAACTTCGGCTGTGATACCACTTGATACAGACCCCCCTTCTCTCCTAAGTGCTACGCAACCTCTCGGTCTAGGATCGATCAAAATAATGAGTCTAATTGACTGTTCGGGTCTCTGTTATACCCCAAACCCACTTACACAGGTCCTTTTCCCCAAATGTGTAGGTCGCCTGAGACCCGAAACTTCTCTCCCAAGATTTGTTCAAACCTCAATGCTAAATGGGCGCTAGCTCCTCTCTGTTAATCCCTTTCTCCCTTGTGACTACTGGTGGTGACCATGCACTCAAGTGAAAGGCGTATCACAATTTCGTGTTTCGCAACCCTGGAAGTGTTGCTACCTTCGTTCACCCAATAGATGAAATTGCGGTGGAGCCATATCAACTATCCAAGTCTCTCCTTAGAATTAGTGGTCATGATGATTTTGGGACTTCACATTTCGTGAAGTCGAAATACTTTTCACCTCCGATCCTTCAATCCCCGAAATGCTGATATTTTACCTTGGACAATCAATGGTCCAGATATCTCCTAGATCCAATGCCTCAGATCAAGTTGTGGATTCGGGCTTCATGAATTCTTAGTGTTCTGCACTTTGACTCCTCCATAATGCAAGTCAGCGAAATGTTGATCATTCGCCACACATCCCTATAGATGGACAGTTACGATTCTCTAGTGCTCGGACTAAACGACTGAGATCCTTCCTCTTTAGTTTATGCTTTCTTCAGACTTAGAATATGTTTGAAGGATTCAAAGTCTTCGACCTTTCTCCTTCCTGCGAGTATGTTTTTGGGATCTCGTCAACACTTATGAAAGTGTTATTCCTCCTGAGCTCAGTCTCGTGAAGACTTCAATTTTCCCGCGCACTCCCTGCGTTATGGGATTTCGATAACTCAAATATTTTAAGGATTTTCTCAAAGAGGAACTCCCCTCTCCCTCCTGGCATTCTCCTTTCTTGACTCTTAGAAGATTAGTCGAATCTCGGATCTGTGCACCCCTTGCACCACATCTTCATGCAAGGTTCACATTCTTGTGGACAACTGTGCATGCCTTACACCAGTCTCTTTACACTCCTTGCAAAGGTAAAGTTTATTTTTATATCTTCCAAGCTTCAGAATCGAAACATATTTCGTCAACGCACTCCTTTCGTTCTGTGTGCACACCTTGCACTACTGTCGCAGAAGAGAAATAATTGAAACTTATCCTAACATTCACAGTTCCATCTATTCAAAATGAGATTCATTCATTCATTCATGAAAACACAATATAGAGAATTGAAAACAATGTTCACACCATGAATTGGACCAATTTTCCTCTATTCTATTTCATAAGTGAAAATGGTTACAACTATGAATGAAAAAATGAAAAACTGAAAAAAATCTCCCCAACTAGCAACTACTAACTGACTAACTAGACTCATTCGGCATACAAAACCTCTATTTATCACAGAGGGTTCTTAGGGTTTCCCCCTGGCTACTTGTCTACTCTAAAATTAACCTAACGACTATCTAGACCAGTCTCATTCCAGAGCTGTAGTGGAGACTCCCACTTCACTCGTAATCATTCAAGCATGCCTCTAGATTTTCCCAGCTTGGTTTCAAGCATGCCTCCAAAATTAATTCCAGCGCTGAGTTAATGCGGCTTCAAAAATGTCTACTGTAACTGCCAGCATTGATCTCTCATACAGATTTGTAGATGTTGATAGGTCTTTCTCCACATGAGTGGCAGCGATGCTCGTGCATCAAAAGACATATGGCACCTCTCATGGTAGAGAGAAGTCACCTATTATAGCTCATGGTAGAGAGGAGTCATTTGCTATTGCATAGACTAGGATAAAAGGCATCATCCACACCCAAATTTATGCACATATTGTGGGATAATATACTATGACCCTTCCTATATTTTTCATATGAATGGATTCCTTGAATATGTAAGTCCATCAATCTTTACATATTTTCTTAGATTTTTTCTTATACTTCACATAGACTTTTTTTGTCAAATATTTTTTCTTCTCTTTTAAACATTTTTTGTTATATGTATTAATTTGGCATCAAATGATAATCCTCCATTACATAGACCCCCCCCTCCATCAATTGATATTAATGTAGTGTTGAATGTTGCATGTGATTTTTCTCTTTTTCCACTACATGCAATGATAATATTTTTTAAATGATTAAATGATTTAAATTGTATTCTATGAGTGGCTAACACTATCATTTTTTTCTAAATGTTTCTATGCATCTTGTTAGTATCTATTATCATCTAGGCCTTGTGTCATTCTAAAGTCATGTCACATTGAGTACATAATTTTCCATGTTTTTTAGTTCATCATTATTCAAATTTATTTTTTTAAGTATATAAGTTATTTTATTGAGTTTTTATTATTGGACAGAGTTAGATTGAACCTTGATATAGAATGGATCATTGTATAATTTTTTTTCTATATTGGTATTTTTTGGATGGAAAAATTGGATGAATTTGCTTGGAGGGACCATTTTAGTGGAAGGTCCCAATTTGAAGATTCCAGGTTCATAACATTCCAAACCATTTTGAGCTGTCAAATGCCTTTTTTGAGGGTCAAACTTTTGTGAGAATAATTATTATCCCCTTGACACTAATTTACACACATATACCTTTCCAATGGTGTTAAATCATGTCAATTAAAGTCTTTATGTGGAAATTATGCCTCTTGAAAGTTGACCTACCTTGTTGACCACCATGGTACCCAATAATTGCCACATTATCCCCCATTATTGATGTGTGGGGATAGATACATGTGGAATTTCAAGAATATTTTGAACGTTCCAAAACCTTAACACTAATTGAGTGTTGAGACATGCAAAAAACCTGACCCTAGAGGGCCATCAACATATGTTAAAAACTAGAATGTTAGGAGGAAAGGGGGTTCCATTCTTTTAGCATTATACTTGTTCCATAGGTGAGAAAAGAATCTATAAGTAGGATTTGAAATAATAATAGAGGAGGAAGTATATTATGTGGAATACATTCTAGCCATAGTGTCATAGGAAACTCCATAGTGAGTATCCATTTATTTTTATTTATGTTTTCATAAATGTAGAAAAGTGTGCACAGCATAGGCCTCACCTTCTACCTAGGTTTTCTCTTGTATTGAGTTTCCTAGGATACATATTGTGTTCACTTGTGAATATGTTGTGTTCATTTTATTTTTCTTTCATTTTTGTATTTTGGTTATTTTCATAAATTTGTGCAATACGATAGTGATAATAAATATGAGATCTAAGGAAATAAAACCCCATAGTAAAATATTTCATAGTAGTACAAGATCTATTTTGCAGAACTATTATATTGGAATATCCATGGTATTTTATAGACTATAATGGTATCAAAGTATTTTTCTTTGGGGTATTTGTGGAAACTTGTGGGATTTGGGAATTATATTAAAAAGGAAGTCATAAAACCCTAGAGATGTTGGCTTAGTCTATTCATAAAAACCCTTCAGATGAAACATAAGAGAGATTTTTGAGGTTGGAAGAGAAATTATGTTGATATCTCTTGCAACATGGCCCTTTTCATGGTGTCTCTAGTAAGTAAGCTCATACCTTTTGGGGACGCTAGTGGTTATAACTTAGAATTTAGATCAGATGAGAAACTAGGAGATTTTGAGGACCCATAAAAGGAGTCAAAAAAAGAAACCGAGAAAGAGCAATAGAGTTTGAGTGCCATCGCTCCTTCATAACCTCTATTTAAAATGGAAGAAAAAATTCACATCAAACCCTATTAAGGTGAGATCATTGTTGTTAAGGTGAATAATTGATTGACATAATTAGAAGTGTCTTTTAGTGTCCATAGTATAGATGAAGAGAAGAAAATATCATTTACCCAATTGAAACTAGAGGGCCATGCACTAACCTAGTGGCAAAGCAACATTGAGACACTTAGGCTAGAGGTTGATCCATCGGTGACTAAGTGGGAGGTGTTTTAAATCCTCATCATATCCTAGTTTTACCTTATTGAGTATGCAGAGGACCATTGGATCCGTTGGCATCTTCAAGTAGATGAAAATGATGAGTGTGCAAGAGTACACCACCAAGTTCAAGAACATGTAAATCATGTTGGGAATCTATCCCAAGAACAAAAATTTAGTCCTCAAATACCTTGGGAGTCTACATAGTCATTTTAAAAATCAAGTGATGCTCTTAAAATCAAGGAATGTTAATGAGGCTTGTCCAAAATCATAGTACCTAGATATTATAGGCCCTAAGAAAGGACATCCAAGTGGCTCTAAACATAAATAAAACCATGATGATTCCAAGGAGGGGAAGAGGAGTTCGAAAGGAAAACAAAAGAAAATGAAAACTAGTATACATTGGTGAAAGGATCCAAAGAAGCACTCACCATTATTGCATGATATATAGTTGTTTCTGGACTCCCCATTATCAAATACCGGGTGGTGTAGACAATATGTTTTGGAAGTAGATGAAGTGAAGAAACAATTTAAAAAATTACTAGAGCATGGATTAATTCAACCAAGAAACTCACCTTGTGTATCATGGATTCATGGATCATCATAGTACCTAGGAAGGATGCAACTTGGGGAATGTGTATAAACTATAGATATTTGAACAAGATCACACTCAAGAATTGTAGCATCCCAAGTACTTCAAAAAGTTATATCTCAAATTGGGATACCACTAGGAAAATTTTAAAGAAGAATACACCTAGAAGACCACCTTCAAGACAAGGAAAGGTCTAGATGAATGGTTGGTTGTGCCTTTTTGTTTATGTAATGCACCAACTACATTTATGCAATTAGAAAATTATTTATTTTCTCCCTATTTAGATTCATTTTTAATAGTGTATTTGGATGACATATCAGTTTATATATCTACCTAGGAAGAAAACATATCATGTCTTATATACCTAGGAAGAGAACATCTCATGTGTTATGGAGGTTTTAGAGACTCTAAAAAAGGACCAGTTGCTATCAAACCTTAAGAAATATTAGTTTTCTCAACAATAATTGGCATATTTGGGGTACATGATTGGTAAAGGGGAACTCAAGATATATCTGCAAAAATGGAGTCCATCCTCAAGTAGTTAATTCATAATAATGTCATTGAAGTTAGGAACTTTTCTGGAGTATCAAAATACAAAAAAAAGTTCATATCATCCTTTTTAATAGTACATATGCCACTCCATGCCATATCATCTAGTGGTAAGAGTATCTAGTGGGGAAAGATTCAACAGAAACTTTCTATGATCTAAAGCACAAGATCATTCAAACACTAGTCCTTTCATTTCCTGACTTTCATAATCCATTCAAATTGGAGATGGATGCAAGTGTATATGCTATGGCAGTTGTCTTGATGTAGTGAAGTAAGCCAATATGCTATCAATGTGAAATGTTTCATGGGAGGGTATTGAACTACCGTACATATGATAAAGAACTATATGTCGTAATTCAATCTATTAAGAAGTGGAAAAAATATATAATGTTAAAGGAAACCATCATCCACATCGATCACCATCTATTGAAATATTTGCAGGCCTGGAGTAAGATTCAATCAATCGAACATTACAACTAGATAGGGGTTTTGTTATAATTTTATCTTGCCATCAAATTTAATAAGGGAATCACTAATAAGTTGGAAAAAATATATCAATACCACCCACAGATAATATTATAAATTTGGTAACCCTTATGCACATAGATCCTTTTGAACATGATGCATACAAAGAGACACACACAAAATATGAGGACTTTAAAGAGGTGTTTTAGTAGCTACTAGGCCAAATTCATGTAGAAGAAAGTGATGGTAAGGATCACTATCATATATAGAATGTATTTATTTACAAGTTGTACAACCTTTGTGTCCCTAAAGGTGAAATATTGTAGCTTATCAAAGAGGATCACATGTGTAAGGTTGTAGGAAATTTTGGTGGTGGGAAGATAGTTTCCAACTTGCAAAGGTATGTGAATTGGCCCAAAATGCAAGATATATCTTGGTATGTTATAGGATGAATGCTTTGTGCTACTAGTAAGATCTATTATAGAAACCAAGGTTCAAAACATCCCTTACATGTACCCACTTGACCCGTTTAATGCATTTCCATGGATTTTATGGGTGTTTTTCCAAGAAACTAGAAGGGACGTGCCAATCTATTTGTGGTAGTCAATAGGTTAAGTAAGATGTGCATTATTATTCCATGTAAGAATACCATAAAAATACAAGAAGAAATAAACATGTTATTTGAATATGTTTCAATGCACTTTAGTGTACCGAGGAGCATCTTCTCAGACATGGATACCATATTTCTTCGTTCCTTTTGGACTATTCTTTGGGAAAATATTGACATTGAGTTGAATATATCTACAAAATTCCATCCACAGACAGGTAGGCATATATAATTAGTTAATAGTATATCAGAT
The DNA here is from genome assembly GCA_000966675.3 of Picea glauca. Lineage (NCBI taxonomy): Eukaryota > Viridiplantae > Streptophyta > Pinopsida > Pinales > Pinaceae > Picea > Picea glauca. Next base: position 655,447 of record JZKD02S1397064.1, read on the forward strand.
AATCTTTTTAGGGGTTACAATTAGAAGCATTCAAATACCTGGGATGAAAATCTGATCTATATTCAACACTCCTATAATAGATAAGCCCATACTTCTATTGTTAGGGCCCCTTTTGAAACTTTCTTTGGGTATTCATTGTCTTCACCATTATATGTTTTCTATGGACATAAAACATGAGTGGGGGAGGAAATCACATGAGAAGCATTGAAATATGACAAATTTGTTGAACAAAATAAGAAAATCCATTTTCAAGTACAAAAGATACTAAAGAAATCATACAAAAGGTACAAGGTCTAACATGATCAACACAAAATTGGGAACATATTCATGGTGGGAGATAGATTTTGGTTTCATATAAAAAAATAAAGGCTATAAGGTCATGTTAAGGAGACCAAGGATACATGGTATGGTCTTTTCGAGGTATTGGAGAAGGTGTGTGGTAATGCATATAGACTTAGTATAACTGCATACTTGAACATTTACTTAGTAATGAATGTGGAAAATACAAAACTCTATAAACCTTCCATGGTGGATTACGAAATTAAGGATAAGGTCATAGTTACCATAGAGGACCTAGCACCAGAAGCTTAGGTAGAGATGGAATAAGATACCTTCCAGGTAAGGGAGAAAGGTACTCAAAGGAGAAGGTAGAGAAAATATTTTCTCACGTCATCTAGTAAAATATTTTAGGGACCAAAGGTCTACCTAAATGGGGAGGTATGATATGAAATGGATCATTATATAACTAGTTGTCTATATCAGTACCTTATGAGTGGAAAAATTGGAGGAAATGGCTTGTAGGGACAATTTTAGTGGCAGGTCCGAGTTTGGATATTTTGGGTCAAAAACCTTACCAAGCCATTTTGAGGAGTCAAATGATATTTTTTTAGGTAAAACATTTAGACGAATATCTCATATCCCTTCAACATTTTTCTACACATCAAGGCCTTTCCAATGGTGTGAAAAACATATGAATCAGATTTCATGTCTGAAAGTTATTCCTCTTGTAAGTTGACCTACCTTGTTGACCACCGAGGTACCAAGTTGTTGTCATATCAACCCCCATTACTCACATGTGGGGCTAGCCATATATTGAATTTAAAGAATATTATATAAATTCTAAAAACCTAATACTAATTATGGATTGAGACATGCAACAACCTAACATTAGAAGGATATTATACTATTTTAAATACTAGGTTGCTAGGAGGAGAGGTGCTTCCATTATTTTAGAATTGTACATGTTCCATATATGATAAAATCATATATGGGTGGGATTTGAGAAAATAATAGAGGAGGAAGAAGATTTTTCAGAATCCATTTAGACCATAGTGTCAAAGGAGACACAATAGTGAGTGCCCCTCTTGCTATTTGATTTTTCTTAAATGAAGAAAATATAAGAGAATAGGCCTCACCTTATAGATGAGTTTTCTCTCATATCAAGAGTCATAGGATACATATTGTGTTAAAAAGTGTGGATGATGTGTTGATCCACATTATTTTTTAGAATGAAATGAAGGGGAAAACACAATATGTAAATACATAGATATATTGCCATAAACACATAGATATAGTAATGCACAATTTTTATTAATGAAATAAATGTACAAAAAATGTAAAGTTACTGAGTGAATGAACTCGCTAGAATGGGCACAACTTATCTTTGATAAGAGATGTGATGGATACACTTATTCACAAGAAGATGATTATAATGAGTCTCCAGAGACATTTTTAACATAAAACATAAATGAGAAAACCATAAACATACAAAAGCCTAACCCTAGGAGATGAAGCGCCAAAAGTCATGTGGTCCCCTATGGGGTAAGTTGGTACATCAACTTCGTGGGGTTGTAACTTTTGCATACAATCTCTGTTTTAGGTGCATGATGGCTCGTTAGAAATAAATATATGTGGAATAAAATGATGCCATCATAGTCTAGCTAAATCCTATAGTGTGACCATCTTGTGCCCAAAAAACGTTATTTAGGGCATCAAAATGGCCCCGAAAGTTTAGGACCCAAAAAACTGTAGAAACAATGCCAAGGTGGAAACCCTTGTTTTGAGTCAGTGGAATAGATGGGTGGCCATTTATTTCCACTTGCACAATTCTCCACTCCTTAGGAAGTAATGGTCCCCATTGTGTAAAGTTGTCGTGGAAGATTCAAAAGATTTTCCTAAATCTGAACCTTGGTGAACTGCTTTCCTTGCTGAAGAAGTTGTCATGATTATCTTGTTTAAGGTTGTTATGAACCTGTTGTTGGAGGGGTTGGATTAGTTCAAATGATATAATTGCATGATTTACCTAGTGTGGGAGGACTCTATCGGTGATGCGATATGAGGAGTAGGAAGGGATATGTTGTAACTTTGCTGGATTGAGCAGTGTGGCGCACCATTGTAGGTGACACAAATATATTTTTGTGCTCTTCTACAATATGCTTATGCTGGATAGAAAGGTCTTGGGTCAAGGACGTAGTGGCTTCAATTCCTTTATGTTCACCTTCTACCCAAATTGTGAAGGGGGTAAAATTTTCGGTATGAGAGATTAATTTGTGACATCATTTTATTGAGACCATAGTTGGGACTACTTCTAGTATCCTATAGAGCTGACCCCCCAAATTGAAAATGATTCTACGGGGTCGAGACTCATAAATAACACAATGATTCCACATATATGGCTGGACTAACAGAACATCACATACTTCTCATGGGAAAACATCACATAGTACCTCATCCTTGAAGGGCTTTATGTCATAGGACAAGCGACATTATTTGCTGACACAAATATCTAGACCTTCGCTCCAATGTTGTATGGTTTCAGGTGTGGTGTTTTAAGAAAATCCAACTTATTGATGACCTATGCTGAAATTAGGTTGTTATGGATTCCTTTATCAACAATAAAATGCAGTGGGGTCCCATTCACCCACATATGTGAATGGAAGAGGCACTCCCTCTCCTATGGATCATCTTGTTCTTCTAGTTGGATTGTTGTGGTTGTGACAGTAGAAGTGGTTTATGCATCAATTATATGCCTCCTTTTATTATTTTCAAATAAGAGTCTGAGTTCGGGCTCAACTATGCTTCTTTGATCTTGGATACCAATGATTGTTTCGAGTGACATTCATCGATGTTGTGCCAATGGATTTTGTGGAAGTCGCACCACTTCCCAATGTTCTTCTTCATCTTCTCGTTTCTCTTATTTTCCTCTGGGTTGAATTCTTTCTCTTGAGGTTGGATATTCCGTGAATTAGGGATAAATTTACCATAGTTTGGTTATTCCATATGTGGAGGCACAAATTCCTTCTTGTTCTACTGCTTAAATGTTTTCTCAATTTTGACATCGTATCGATAAGTGGCTCCTGGTGATGAAATGTCCAATAACTCCATTTTGGTTTGGATGTACCTGTGTATATAACCACAATATTTTAGAATGCGATTTCACTCATATTCTTTGATACCCATATTGGTGTGCAAGGTAGGGAAGGTATTTATGAACTCCGACACTATTTGTCCCCTCTATTGATGTAGTGTGGTTCATATGGTTTATTGGTTATCATAGTTTTCCAGAGGGTAATATTTCTCCTTGACCACTTCCATAAAAAAAAACCAAGTGGGTTGAGTCCCAAATATTCCATCTTCCTCTGTGGATTGTTTCTCCCAGTAAGTTTCCCACCAAATTTTGACATGGGATAGATCCTTAAGGAGTGAAAAGGTGATCTTTTCTCTATCGGAAAAATTGTGAATAGATAAATAAAATTCTAGCAAATTTAACCACTTTTCCAATTTATTTGCATCGATCTGACCTTAAAATATGAGAATATCGAATTTAACTTGTAGCTTGAATGGGGTGGTGTCTTTAAAAATACTACTTGACGAAGATGCACCTAATATTGTCAGCAACCATTGAAGGATTTGGGAAAAATTATCCAACATCTTGTTCCTCTGTTGTGGAAGGGCTTCAACAAGAAACAACTTGGTGGGATCTTCTGCTCCCTCGTCTCTCCTTTATTCCGCCATGGGAGGCCACTTGGGCTGGTGAGAGTGATTTTCCTCAAGGGAAACTATTTAGAGACACAACTCTCTATACCCTAACCTCATCAGGGACATGCACTAAGAAATGAAAAAGGGAGTAGCCTTCTCTGATACGACTGATCTAGATTATTTTTGAGAAAAAAATGAAGGTGGAAAAAAAAAAGTAAATACATAGATATATTTCCAGAAACACATATATATAGTAATGAAATTTTTTTATTAATAAAAGAAATGTACAAAAACTGTAAAATTATAGAGTGAATGAAATCACTATAATGGTAGAAACTTATCTCTGAGAAGAGATGTGATGGATAATATCATTCGTAAGAATATTATTAAAATGAGGCTCCAAAGGCATTTTTAACACAAAGAATAAATGAGAAAACCCTAAATATCAAAAAACTTGACCCTCGAAAATGAAGCACCAAGAGTCATGTGGGCCCCGATGGGGTGATTTTGTACATCAACTTCTCGAGTTCGTAAATTTTTCATACAATCTTCGATTTAGCCACACGATAGGTCATTGGAAAGAGTTATTCGAGGACTACACATGCTTCCATCACACTTTTTCTAAACTCTACAGTGTGATTGTGCCACACCCAAAAAATGTTGTTTAGGGCTTCAAAAGGATCCCTGAAGTTTAGGACCCAAAACATTGTATAAAAACATCCAAGGTGAAAACCCTTGTTTTGAGCCAGTGGAATAGGTGGGTGGCAACCGATTTTTTCTTGGATCATGTGTTTCTTTTTTCTTTTTTTTTAGTTATTTTCATATATTTGAGCAATAAGTTAGTGATAATAAATCTAAGATCTATGGAAATAATCTTACGTAATAATGTTGGAATTATTGTCATTAATGTCAAAGGATTAATGATGTCATTAATGTTATATTACATAATTAATAAAAATCTTTCAAATATTGATTTATGTATATAGGTCTACGAGTATACTAAAAACGGGGTGCATGTGAAATAGTAAAAAGTGAAAAAGTTGTTTTGAACCCATGGGTTTAGGATATTTTATCATGGTTTGGGGTATTTTCCCATGGTAATCTGGGTATTTTACCATGGTGCTATGAATTAATTATTTAATTAAGGTACATGTATCTACATGATGGGTTATGAAAAAGTATAAAAAGAGAAATCATTGAGAGAAAGTATGTGTGATGTCGGACGCCGCACCCGCAGGCACGCCCGCTCCTTCAGGATCTTCCTCCACTCACGGCCCGAAGAACTCAAAGGTTCCTCTAATTCCCTATCGGGAATTTTCCTTACCCACAACAACTCTTCAAATGATCTCCCTTAATGATCGGGAAATCGGACTTCGCGATTTCGCGAATCCTATGGTCGCGTGTTTTTTGCCTCATGATTCCCCAAACTCCGACGCGAGTCAACGTTGACTTTCTCCCTAGCCATCGGAGTTCTTCCTATCGAGAAATCGCTACTCGCTACGTCAACAAATGGAATTTCTGAACTCTGAACCCCGATGTGCCAATACTCCGACGCACGTGTGGGTTGACTATTCAATGGTCCCATCACCTTATCAGGACTTCGTAATTCACGGGATCGCGAATCCTAATGCCCAAGGTTTCAGGTCTTGCCTTTTCCCGATCCCCGACACTATGTCACCTGTCCTCCACTCTGACTCTTGTGGTCCCACGCAACTCTCCTGTCGGGATTTCACGTTTCGCGATTCCAAACGGAAAGATTTCTCTGTTCTCGAAATCCATGATTCTCCGAACCCCGAATTCCTTGGATCTCCTGAAATACGTCCCAAGAAATGGACGGTTTTTGGATCGTTAGGATATCACGCATCGCGGTATCGCAATTCTTGATGCAATCCCCTGGAGCTTCGACTCATGAAGCCCCGATGCACGATCTCATGTGTAAATCCGACGATCCCTGTGATTCTGATCAATGGTTCCACCCCTCCTGAGCTTAAAACCTCTGGACGTTCTCGCCGTAACCTCCTTGCACCTCCGCGGGATCTAACGACCCTTGGAATTTCACTGATTCTCCCGGATAATCTCGATCGTCCTTTCCTCCTGGTGAAATTCTGCAAAACGACTAAGTGGTTTTCTGCAAAGATTTCCCTCCTGCTCGCAACCCTACTACCCTTCTTGCAAGCTTTCAAGGCACCAGCTCTCTGTGCTTCCCCTGGTAATTACTCAAGGTTCTATACCTCCTGCGCTTGTTCATGACTCTCAAGTCCTTCAGAGAACTTCTTGCGCGCACTCCTTGCGGAAAACCTTGAACGACGTCTCAGTATTGAAGTCTCTTGACTCTGCGCACTCCTGCAGCAACAGTCTTTCAGTTCCTTACTCAGGTTCGCACCCTGAGGCTTTTCCTTGGCCTACGCACTCCTTGCACGACACTGTGCCTAACTGCACCTTCGAGGAAATTAGAACAAAAGCTATCTCTAATTGAACCCTTCTGTCAATGCACTCCTTGCGGACAATTCAACTGCACTCCTTGCAGGAATCCCCCTGGCTCAATTAGAGAAACAATTGAAACTCATCCACTTTTCCTTTCAGACTTCCATTCCACCATGAAATAACATACACAACATATAAAATCAAATGTATGACAGGAAGCAAGTATTCATGAGCATAACATCAATACACATAGAAACAACACAAACCATGAATTTGAATCAAATATTTCTTCTATTAATTCAAATGCCTATATATGGGGTGTTCTTCATAGAGTTCTCTGCATGCTCTTTTGCTTATTCTCTCTTATGCTCAGGCTTAATGTTACAATGATACAATGAGGATGTCTATATCCATTTTCCCTCTTGGACTCTAAAGCTATCAAATCTAGAATTAAATTCCTATCTTCTAGCATTAACTATATTAAATGTCGACTATCTATCTAAGGATGAGAGCTATCCGCTCAAGGTCCATTTACAATATACAAAGGTGCCTCTTCTTAAATGACTCATTTAAGATTTGTGCAACAGTCCCAAAGCATTTTCAAATTTTGTGCTGGCCTGTCCAGCTGTCCTTCGCTTCCATGATGGCTCGCTTGATGAGTCGGTGATGCTCCTGCATCAGTGTGTGTGTGTGTGTGTATGTGTGTGAAAAATGGATTAGAAAAGATTGAATTGCAAAACCAGTTTTAGGTCATCTTGGAATTTTCATGATAAAAATTTTCGCTAGGATGTTTCATACCTTTCAATTTGGAAGAGATGGAGGATATATCTTGGTGTACATTTGGTACAAATTTCATATGTTGGTTCTCTATACTTTCAAAGATATGCCCTATGGAAGTTAGGATTCTTGAACGCTCATGAAATAAGTTTCAAACATGCCAGCTTGGAACTTTTGCTATAAATTATTTTCTAGGATGTACCTGAACTTGAAAATTTTCATAGACAGGGGAAATATATTATTGTACATGTGGCACAAATTTCATATGCAAGTTCACTAAACTTTTAGAGATATTCCTTATGGAATTTAGGGTTCCTAAATGCTCCTGAAATCAGTTTCAAACATGTCAGCTTGGAACTTTCGCTATAAATTATTTTATGGGGTGTCATAGACCTAGACACTTTGCAGAGATATAGGAGAGTTATTTTTGTACATGTGGTACAAATTTTAGACATTGGTTCACTACACTTTCAGACATATTCCCTGTGGGAGTTAGGGTTCCTCAATTCTCCTGAAATCAGTTTCAAATAGGTAATCTTGGCACTTTCAATATAACTTATTTTGTGGGATGTTGCATACATTGAAAATTTTCCAATACAAAGGAGATATCTTGGTGTACATGTGAAAATGATTTCATATGTTTATTCTCTTGACTTTCAGGGGTATTCCCTATGGAAGTTAGGGTTCTTGAATTCTCCTTAAATCGGTTTCAAACAGGTCATATTGGATTTTTCACTATAACTTCTTCTCAAGGACTCTTCAAACTATGAAAATTTTATACGAGGAGACATATATAAGTACCTCATGTAACAATTTAATAATCACATTTGAAAAATTGGATATGAGGGATGTTGTACAAGTTCATTCTTGGGAGGAGGCCCCAAACAACAAGGTTTGAGAAAGTTACCATTTGGAAATTCAAATTTTGGTCAGACGTGGTAAAGGAAAAAGTAGTGAGAAGGACCTAGTGAAGGAAGAAGTAGTGAGTAGACTTGGTGAAGGAAAAAGTAACAAACAGATCTAGTGAAGGAAGAAGCAATGAGTAGAATTTTTGAAGGTAGAAGCAAAAAGCAAAGCTAGTGAAGGAAGAAGTAGAAAGAAGACTCGGTGAAGGTTGGTGTGAATCACACAAAGATATTGGTGTCTCTAGCTAATTTAGTGTTTAGCGGTGGGGATTGGTGTATACGAATATATGTAAGAGTATGTTGGTTCCTACCAGGGTTTTTACCAGTGTGGATTGGTGTCTCTATTATGTTGGTGCCTACAAATATTTGTAACAATAGGTTGGTTCCTACAAAGAAATATACAGAGAAGTTTTGTGATTTTATCCCAAAAGTGTTTCCGTGTAAATATTGTGTTCAGTGTTATGAAATGTGATTTTTTTTTTATATTTGATGAAATATTGAAAAATTAAAAGATTATATTGATTCACCCCCCCCTCTCTCAGTATAAGTCTGTGCTCAAAAATTGGTATTAAAGTAGGTTCCTTCAAAAATAGTCTCAATAGTTGAAGGTAGATCTCAAGAGAACACATGGATGGTAAAGAAGGTTTTTCCACTAATATGGATCCATTGTTTGACAGAACAAACCATATCTTCTAAAGCATAAGGATACAAACCAATTTAATGTCTCTTTGTTTTGATATTTGGAAATTAGTTGTGACTAATTATACATCCCCGAAGTATCCACCAATAGGTATAGTCAAGAAGAATCATAGTGAAAATAATGAAAAATCCATGAATGTTATCTTGTGTGGTCTATCAGAATCTAAGTTTGTCAAGGTGATTGTTGGATTGTTTGGGCTAACCCAAGTTCTACATTAGGTTTCAAAAAAAACCCTACAAACCATCAACCCTTCTGGAAACCAAAAGGAAACACTGCAGACAGAGTGCACAATGAAGTCTCACCCAATATGGCTTATGGGCGACTGCAAGACCCAAATGTCTGTAGTCCTGGAAGGGATGTTGCTGATGGGGATGTCATAACAGGATAACTAGGTGTCAGAGTATGGATTTCAACATGGTATCAAAGAATTTTCTCAAAGAGGAAGCCATATATCAAATCCATGCCATTTGATAACATATCTATTAGATTTGCAGGAGATTTTAGTAGTTTCATAACTAGCAGGAATAAATCGACGGAAATGTTTCAAGGAAATAGTTGTACTGAGGTAGAACAAGGTTTTTGTGGTTTTATGAAGCTGTACACAGGTTGCATGAGGAAGAAATGTGTACATATGTAGGTTTATTTGGATACAATCATGTATACATGGGTTGTAGTAAGAACACATGTGTACATACACAAGTTTCAGTGAGGGAATTTGCATACATACACAAGTTTCAGTGGTGAAAAGTGCGTACATGTTTTTACAAATGAATATAGGGATAGTTTGAGTAGAAGGTTTTTTCTAGGGAAGTTTATCAGGTCTAAGGGATGGCATCAACACTGTAGTTTCCCCAAGGCTGAGCCCCGTTACATATCATGATATATGCAATGAATTGTAAATGTGCTCTATAGGATGGTGAGCCAAGTTTTGTATAAGCCGGAAGGCTTATGTGTTTGTTAGGCCAGGAAGCCTAAGTGTTTGAGGGCCAGGAGCCTATTGCTGTACTTGTGTGTATGCAGAACAATCAATAAAATATAAACACCGACAGGTGCAGACCGACCACGATAAATGAGTGAAGGGGGACTAAGCGTCCACATAGTGAGCAAGGAATTAGGGGCTGGAAGGTGGGAAAGGGGATGAGTGATGAGCCTAGGGGATAAGCCTAGGGGCTAAGCCTAGGGGCTTAAACCTGGAAATAATATTTTAATATTGTTTCAAAAAGATATGTGCATCATATGTTTTTATCCTAAGTCCTTTTGGAAGGACACGTGATTTCCCAAGTGGTGGTAGGAACGTGTGCTGGTGGAATGCATGCAGTTCCCAGGGTGACAAATGTCCACCCTGACGCATGCAAATAAAATGGGGAAAGGAGCAGCGGTGAGGGGGATCTCTCACATTCCATTCGACCTGACTGTCCTGAGGGGGATTGGGGCGAGCCAGTCTGTAAGAGTTGATGGTGTAATTCTGATACAGAGAAAGAAAGCCTGTGTTGTTTTGAAGAATCCGGGTACACCCCTATTTGGAGCCGTGGAGTCTGTGTCTGTCTCTGAGAAAACCCGTGTGCGCATTCCCTGAATGGGAAGCCTGTGCTGGATTCGAGTGGAAGGATATTTGTTATTCAGGGAAGCTGAGCTAGCCTGTGCATGGAGTCCCTGTTACGAAATCAGGACCGTGAGATCATCCTGTGACTGTTGAACTGGTTTGGGGAAGCCTCTGTCTGTTTTCCCTATGGGTTGTTGTGACCGCTTAGTTCTGGACTGCGTGAGGCTTGTTGGCCCGTGAGAGACTCCCTCCAGGTGAGAGAGTGCGCAGAGGAAGGAGAGAGCTCTTGGAAGGAACCCTGTAGCTGCCACAGAACCCAGAGACTTCCGGTCTGGTTTGTTCCTTTAACCCAAGGTAAGGGAGACTGGCAGTCGAAGGACTGTCCAGGTTACAGAGAAGGTGCACTCTCCTGGGTTGGAACAGGCATGTGGAGAATGAGGGTATGTGGGCAGTGAGCGTGGGAGATTCCTGGAGAGCGTTCTTCTTGGTGGTTGTGTATGACTGAATTCCCTGTAACCTCAGCCTAGCCTAGGATTCCTTGCCTTGGGGTGGAGCTCAGTCCCAGCTCGGGGGTGACCCACTGTTGAGATGATGAGCAATGCGGTCTACGGCTGGGAGGTTCGTGGAAGGCCTGCACTTGGTTGGTGATTTCTACAACTGTCACAAGATAAGTGTTTAATTATATTTTTACCACATTTTATCATGACTGTATTGGATCTGTTATCATGTTTTTCGCTGTGTAAATGAATTACTGTTGAAGCTATCGATTTTCTAATTATAGCATTAACTATATGTTTATTGTGAGAATTCATATGTATCACCTTGCTGTTACGCATGTGAATATGCAATTCAATATGTTTTATGTAAGAGTCCATGTACAGATTGATTTGTAGAGAGGTTTTAAAGCCTCGGTAGTGAAAAAGGTACACTACAATTTGGTATCAGAGTGAAGGTTTCGACACTGAGCCTAGATGAGCCAGTGGAGTGGTATTTGGACTGAGAATGCGAGGGGAAATTGAGTTGGGAGGACCAATTTCAGACCCTGGTTTTCTTTGAAGCGTCAAGGAGACACTTGACGAGTTTTATTAAGAACTCAGGAGGTTTAGCGGTGCAGTGAAACTGCAGTCGATGTGGTCTACGGCCACGGGGAGACAGGTCTCTACACCAATGGTGTTAGAACCTTAGGATCCGTTTGGGAGGGAAGGCGAGCCCTTGTGACCATCGGATCTGGAAAAATGTGCGTAAGGATTAAAATTCCTTTGGAAATGGTAGAAGTGTGTGGAAATCGCGATATGTGAAATCCCCAGTTAGTTAGAAACCATCTGAGCCGCCAGATCTCAGCCGAAAAACTCGACAGCCGTTGGATCTGCGGAGAGGTATCTGAAGAAAGCTCTGAAATAGATCTAAACCATCTAAAAGATGGAGGACACGTGTCGCGAGATCGCCCATATCGGGGATTCGGACATCGGGGGTCAGAAGGGGAAGTCTTTCAACTTCACGAGTGGCGAAGTCGCGAGAGAATCAGGACCGTCCATCTGAGGAGGACAGGTGGCAGATATCAAGGGATCTCGCGAACTCGGAGGTTTGTAAGGTGAGAGTCCGGGAGTTGGGTGCTTCAAGTCTTGAGAGAATCGTAGCCATCCATCTGAGGAGGACAGGTGGCAACAATCGCGGAGTCGGTGAAGTGCCGAAGAGATCCAGGATTCAGGTCTCACGAACTCAGAAGTTCGTAGGGTGAGGGCCCAAGAGTTGGATGCCCCAAGTCGTGAAGTCGCGAAGTAGTGAGAAGCGAGAAGGAAAATAGCTGTTGGATCCAGATCGTGGGAGGACCATTGGATCCGCACGTGGGGATCGTGTATCGGAGCCTCGCGAGAAAAGGCTCGATAATTTGGCCACGGGGGTCGCGAGATTGCGAGAAGCGATACCCCGACAGTTGGAGGACAGTGTGGGCCATAGCGAGGCCGATGAGTGGAATACAAGTGGCACGAAGCCTCGGGATCTCGCCGCAAGAAGTCCCGAAGTATTGGCGTTAGGATTTGTGAGTCACGAAGTGCTGAGAGACGAGGTTCATGTGGTCGCGTGGCAGAGCATAAGGTGGGATCCGCGTGGTCGACGGGTGGACACGTCTTTCCTGGAGATAGGATTCGACACTCAGTTGAATTCTCGCATCTCAGGGGTTCGCAGAGTAGGAGGGTGAAAGCTCGACGGTTCAACCGGCGAGGTTGCGAGGTTGCGAGGTTGCGAGGTTTCGTGTAGCGGAAGTCTGTCGAGGGAGGAGTCAGCTCAGCGTTGACCTATCGTGTCTCGGAAGATCGCAACGGAAGGCACAAGAGTTTGAATCACACACTCACGAAGGTGCGAGTTGCGAGAGGCACTGACATTTAAGTCTAGCCTACAGTTACATGTGGAGAGGGCACTAACAAAGAAAAGAGCCATACCTTTGTCGCATCTTGGGTATCGGCGGTTAGAGGAAATGAGTCGAGGGTCTTCGAATCACGAACTCATGAGATTATGAGTTGCAAAAGGGTGACTCTGGTTACGAATATCTAACTGTCGGATCTTCGTGGACTGAGATTCCAAAGTTTCGAAGTGCCAGAAATTTCAGAGCCAGACAACTCAGAAAACTTTGTGAAGTTGAAATGTCTTTCGTTCTTGTTCGTATTAATTATAAATGTTGTGGATTGTTCATGAAGTTTAATGGCCTGACAAATTTTGAATTCAATTGCACAGTGCATGTGAAGAGTTCAACAAAGTCCAAAACTCCAGTTAATCAATGCCGAGTATGGAGTGGGGAAGAGTGCAGATTACCCCTGAGATGGAAGACGAACGGGAAGGAAAGGATGTTAACCTAGGAGTCAAAGGATCGAACTCTAATGGGCACGGAAAAGAGATGGATAAGGAAGAACATATGATGCAACTCATCGAAAGATTACAGAAAGATGCCCAGGCTCGCCTGGATGATAGCTGAAAGCTCATGAAAATCTGGGATCGACAGGGTGAATTCAATTTAAAAATGTTGAAGAGCCTGGAAAGAATAGAAAAGAAATTGGAAAAGGGGAGTGACACAAGCAGATCAAGAAGTGTCAAAACCCCTGAGAGGAGAAGAAGATGGGGGAGTGGAGAGATGAGAAACTCTCAACATCAGGAAGCTCGAAACTCCAAAACCCCGAAACTTGAAGTCCCAAAATATCGGAAATTGAAGTTTTGGACACCCAAAAAACATAGAGTTGAACTGAGCTTAGAAAATTCATGAAATTGAAACATTTTCATAAGTTGGATTGTTTAGGAAGGATGAAGGAATTGTCAATAAATGGAGGCTTGACAAATTCTAGTCGTCTAGGCATTGTATTGCAGAAGGTTGGCGAGTGCCAGAACTGTTTTGGAATTGCCACAAAGTGCAAAGAAATGGAAGAGACACATAATGCTTCCAGTTCAGAAAACAAAGCTCAGAAAAGATAGCATAGAGCTTTAGTTAGTAGAGTGTGCAAATCCAATGTAAGGAGTTCTTATAGAGGGAACTTGTTTTAAGTTCAAAAGATTCCAGGAGACGAGCGTAGAAGGTGCAGATGGGCACCAGAAAGTCTTTCGGAAAAACACAGAAGGGTCGAGTCCCTTTGAGACTGAGTCAGTTAAAATCTTAGAGAGGAACAATGCAAGTTCGCATGACCGAGCGCAAGTATGCGGCAAGGTGAAGTTAAAATTTCATTAACCAAACCTTGGGAAGGAAAACACTGTCTAATTATTCGAGATCCTTCAAGTTAGGAAGAAGGTCAATTCCAGAAGAGTTGACGCCCAGATATTTGGAAAGAAGTCATTGAGAATTTCAATGAATGGTCGGAATTCTCTGTGGGAAACTCGCGAAATCACGGCGACCGTAAGTTATCCAGAAGCTACAAGGTGGTTAGTGGATGGAGAAACTCGCCACCCTCGGATTCAAAGTAAATGTGGGTCGCTGATCGCGATTGGTTTTGAACCGTTGGATCATTTTGTGAATTCGGGAATTGTGAACTTGGAGCGCAAGCCAAATTCTTCGTCACTCCAAGTCCCGAATCGAGAAAGAGATTAACAAGGGTAGATCGTACGGTGGAGCGCTTCCAGAAAGAAGTGTTGAAAACCCGTGAGTTGTCGGATCTAGCTAACTGCGAGGAGGATAACGCTAATAGTTGTTCAGTACTCGAAAACTCAGGGGAGGTATTGAACCGTCGATCTCAAGGAAGATCGAACCGTTGATTTCTTTCATCGGGAAATCGAAAAATCCAAAGTTTGGAAAAATAGAGGAATTGTTCTTGAAAATTCTGAAATGCGAACTTCTGATTCGCGAGGAGAGATCTAGACCATTGATTCAAGGTGAGTGTGAGCCATTTATCTAACGCACTAGAATTCTATGAAGATGGAAGTTAAAAAGGGAAGAGAACGGTTTTCTAATTCGTGAATTGTAAAGTCTGGATTCACGAAAAAGGATCCACGCCGGTGGATTACAAGGAGCTTTGAGTCGTTATATCTGACTCAAGTGGATTTCAGAAAACTAGAGATTGGAAGAAAAGAGGGAAAACTATTTTTCCAAACTCCGAAACTCGAATTGTCGATTCGCGAGGAATTGATTTGGACCGTCGAATCCGGAAAGTTGTGGACCTTGATCTAAGGCAAAGGGGGTTCGAGAGTTCGGACCTCAGGAAAAAGGAGGAGAGCTAGTCCTCGAAGTTTGCAAAGGGTAAAGTCCCGTAGCGATCGGAAGTTGGGGTCCCAGGTCATAGCTAGAGGTCACGCTGGTGGAAGTTAAAGGAAGAGCTAGCACACACTAGACTCTTGTTTCTGATTTTCAGGATAGAGAGAGTCGAGGGTGACTCATATCTAAACACCCAGTACGTGAAGTCCCAGAATGCCTTCTGGATAGGCACGTGGTCATAGTCGGTGGCCATGTGGGAGAAACTTGTGACACCGCTAGTTCTCGCAAGAGAGTTTTCGCGTAAGGCTTGTGGTTTTGTTGCATGAAGGTTCTAGTAGGAACCCGAAGAGATGCTCCAACTCAGAGAGATGAAGACCCATTGACTGGGAGATCAGCAGACCTCGTTGAGGTAGGGAAAACTGCATTAAAGGTACTTAGGGCATGAATAATAATGCACAATGATTACAGTGGAGAGCATAAGAAGATTCAGGAATCCTGGAAGAATTGAATGCTTCTGGGATCCACAAGAAAAAGTGTTAAAGGGAGAAAGAAGTTGTTGCAATTTATAGCAGCAAGTATGTTTTGGCTCGTTTGGATAGCCAGAGGAAAGAATGCTGGCAAGTTGTAAGTGTTGTTGGTAATGTCGTTGCACAATGAAGAAAGCAACAGAGAGCTAAAGAGCTGGTTATAAGTCTAATAAAAGAAGCATGAAAGCTTCTACTGCTATCAGATATTCAGGTAGTATAAATTTTGATGGCAGTCATGAAGGTAAGAGTTTTATCACTCTTTTTGCATAATTGTTGAAAGGAAATTATGGTAAGAATTTCCTCAGCCAGAACTATGTTATTAAATCACATGATTATATTATTTGAATGCATACC